>JAULBX010009992.1:28913-108454 GCA_032358255.1 Heterotrichella gracilis | reverse complement strand
GGAGAGGTGTGTACGGCACGACACGGGGACCTGAGACAGCTGACAAACCTTACTCAGTTGAGTGGCTCCCACTGTATTTTGTAGATTCAATTGCGGGGCATAATTCCAGGCACATGGCGCTGTTCAAGCCACAATTGGAGGGAAATTGATGTGGAGGGAGGTCAGCGCCCTGCATGGCGCTGGGGCAGCCTTGGCAATCGGACTGTACAATTTCAGATAATCGTTTTTTAAGTGTTTCAGGACAAAGTCTGTGTAATTGCCGTTGCCATAGGTATTTATAATTTTCCATGAACAAGTATTGCTTCCGTAAGTGCTCAGGCGCACTAGCACCCAACCACCGTCAGGGAGCATGGCCCGTTTCCTCCACAACACTGCCCAGCCTCACGCCCAGCTTCCGCCCCGCAGGAAATCTCCAACATTTTGTGGGCCTTTGCCAGTGTGGATTTCGACCCCGGCCAGCCCTTCTTCCAGGAGCTCTTTGGGGGCCTGCAGCGCCAAATCGCATTTTTCAAGCCCCTGGAGCTGGCCAACGCAATCTGGGGATTGGCGAAAGCCCGCCAGCACCCCGGGGATCCCACCCTCAACCGCGCGGTGGCCGAGGCTTCTCTCCACTTGGAGAAATTCAAGCCCTCGGAATTGGCCGCATTTCTGTGGGGGTGCGCCAGCCTGGGGCACAATGTGGGGGGCCAATTCACGGCCGGGGTGGTGGCATTTGCGCACCTGTGGGTGCAGCCATTTAGGCCCCAGGAGGCCGCGCAGATGCTGTGGGCATTTGCGGTGATGGATGGTCTGAGCGAGGATGTGCTGTGCCTGCTTGGGTCCAAGTGTGGTGACATCCCGGTAGAGGAGTTTGGCCATGAGGCGCTGGTGCAGGTGCGTGGTTTTAGGGTATAGGCTATAGGGTTCTGGATGCTACGTCTGGGTTAGGCTCCAGAGTGGAGGGGTTGGTGCAAATATGTGGATTGAGGAATTAGGCATCGTTTCGGGCTTATACTCAATTGCATGCATTTTAACAGGACATGCCTGCGTATTGGCAGCACTGTTGTAAATGCCAATGGTACTGCCCACTCATTGCTCGAGCACAACTCCTTCTAGGGGCACTGTATCAAATCAGAAAGCCTTCACACCACCCTCCACACCCACCCACCCACCCACCCATTTGAGGTATAATGAATATGGTTCTGCACCCACCCACCCACCCACTCAAGGCAATCTCCTCCCCACCCCAGATCTACCAGGCCAAGCTGAGCGCAGGACCCGGTTCCACGCCCGTCATGCGCCACCTGCCACTCCCCTTGCTCCAGTGCGCTGAGGTGGCGTGGAAGCAGGGGTGCGAGGGGGGTGCGAGGGGCAGACACCTGGCAAGGGAGGTGTCGGCGGTGCTGGCAACCATGGGGGTCAACAATAGGTGCGGTTTGGGCCAAGTAAATAAAAGACATTTCTGTTTTAAAGTTTAAAGAATTAAAAATTTAATAAAAATCTAATATCAATTGCCTGAATGTGATCCGCAATTATAATTATTAGCGCTGCATGATTTGCAAGAGGAGTTTGAAATACGTTCAACACAAATAGATGTAATACACACAAAGGGAGGGGTGTGATTCTCTTGTCTACAGTGTTTTTTATCAAATGTCTTGTGCTGCATCGTAGACTTTGTGCCAGACAAGCCTTGGCTTATAGCTGGCATGCCCATGCGTACTTTCCTACATCGTTTCCTGTGTAGTAGAATCCTGCATTGCGCTTGGTACCACATCATAGATCATAGACATTAGGAGTAATTGTTGTGGTGTAAGCTGTACTACCCTTTACAGTCAAATTGGAAGTGCTTTACACTGCACCCAGCAATGCTGCTTCTGCACTTGTATAACCCAAACCCTTGACCAACCCCCACTGCCAACAAAACTCTCCACCCCCTACCCCCCACAGGTTGTACCACCAAATAACCCTGAACCCTAGACCCACCCTTATTGCCAACATGAACAGCCAATTCCCACCCACCCCCCACCCCCCACCCCCCACCCCCCACAGGTTGGACCACCCCATTGCTGACGGGCTGCTGGTGCTTGACCTGCCACTTTTTAAACCCTAAACCCTAGACCGACCCCACTGCCAACACAAACCCCCGCCGCCCCCCACCCCCACAGGTTGGACCACCCCATCGCTTGTAATTCCTATACCCTAAACCCTAAACCTACCCCCACTGCCAACACAAAACCCCCCACCCCCCACAGGTTGGACCACCCCATCGCCGATGGGCTGCTGGTGCTCGACATAGCCCTGCCGGCAGACAGCGTGGCTGTGGAGGTGGGGGGCGAGGGGTGCGGGACGGCAAACGCGCCACGCCGGCCCATGGGGGCTGCGCTGCTGCGCATGAGGATGGTGGTGCAGAGGGGGTGGAAGGTGGGTGCTGTGGCGGCCCCGCATGGGAAACCCTAGGGTTTGGAGATCTGGATTGGTAGCTAGGGTTGAGTGTATGCAGGCTATATGTGTGTGGTCTGCAGAAATTCCCTGGCTATGTGGTGGCCAAATACTGCAGTCATCCGCGCAACCCTGCCAAGCAGGTGGGAGGCCACACCCGCCACACCTAGTCTGCACTGGTGCCTGCTTGGTGGGGGTGCCTATGTTTCCCCCACCTGCTGGGTACACCTGTAGTGCATCTCTGCTTCCACTACCCCCCTTCTTCTGCCCATTCACCAACCCATCCACCTCCCCGCACCCCACCCCCGCAGGTGTGCACCATCGACGCCCGCACCTGGGCCACCCTCCACACCCTAGAGGACATGCAGGAACACATGCGCACCCTCCTCTCAGACCCATCCCCCTGGCCAACGAGCACCCACACCACCACCCACCACCAGCCCCAGGGACCGGCACCGGGGACCGGCTTGGCAAATTCGCGAAGCCTTCCGATGGGGCGGGTCCCGGGGATGGCCATGGCAAATCTGCGGAACTCGGTTTCCCTGGGGAAGGATCCCGGGACGGCCTCGAATTCCCAAATCTTGACATCCCTGGGGATGGGTTCAGGGTCGGTTTTGATGGATTTCCGGGGGTCCACAATGGTCCCCGGGACTGGTTCTTTATCTTCGCAGAGCTCTGCAACCCTGGGGATGGTCCCCGGGACGGCTTCGGTGGCTTCTCGGGGATCCACGCCCCCTGGATCGACCCCTGTGACCAGTTTCCAAGGGGTGGATGATTTGGCTGTGCAGCTGGGAGCCACGGGGCTGGGCAGGCCACTTCTGAGCTGGGGAGCAGGTCCGGGTTTTAGGGTTTTTTGTCTAGGGTTTTAGGTGTCGGGTAGTAGGGTTTTGGTGCGGCGGGGAGCTTGGGGGCAGGTGCGGGGCCTAGGGTCTGGGTGTAGGGTTTTGGGTCCTGTGGAATAGCAACCGTTTGTGTAGAGCAAGGTCCAATCAGTATTTTTTGCGCTGCAGCCACCTAACCCGACTCCACTCTCACCCCCCACAGCCCTCCACGCCCCCCACCATGACTCCGCCACAGCCTCCCCCACCTCCGCCCAATCCTCCTCCCCACCACCTACCACAGCGCCGCTCCCCGTGCCCCCCACCCAACCCCCCACCAGTGCGGCGATGCCAGGTGGCGCAAGCAGTGCACATGGCAGAGATCTGGATGACATGCTGGCGGATTTATGTGCCCCACGCCAGCTGCCAAATGCAGGGGGCCAAGGGGGGCAGTGGGAGGATGCCTCCGATGGGGACACGTGAGTGGCTGACACCTTTGGGGATTCATGGGGGGTGGGGCGTGTTCTGTGTGTGCTTAGAATGACCCAATTGTACTGTTCCGTGTGAGCATGCAGGGCATTTGGAAAACTAAAAATAAAAAATCCAATCAGGTTGTGCGCTGGGTAACGGTGGTGGTGATGATGATAGAGGTGCATCATGTGGTCCAGATGCATACCATAAGCAACAAAGGCAACTCCTCACCTACTGCCCCCTATGCGCCACCAGTCCATCCCCTATCTCTCAGTAGCACCTTATCTTGCCCCCCATCCCCCCACCCGCAGCGTCACCAACCCCTCCACCTCCTTAGCTGGGCTGACCTCCCCCAGCGCTTACTCCCCACAGCAGTCCTTGCCCATCCACACAGGCCCCCTGCTCCTGAGCATCAACCCCACCCCCCACACAGACAAGACGTTGACGGCAGGGGGGGAGGGTGTGGGGCCTGGCGGGGGTGCGCAGAGAGACAATGGTGGGTGATTGTGTTGGTGGTGGGGTGGAATGGGGGGATGGTTTCTAGTATGACAGGATGTTTGGAGTATGGCGGTGTTGGCATGTGCGCTTCCCAGCAGCGGTGGCGGTGGTGGGTGCGGGAGGGGAGGCAACTGCTGGCAACACACCTTGCTGTGGTGCTGGGGTCCAGATGGTGAATTCCTATGCACGCTAGGGTCTAGGGTTGGACAACTGCGCTTGCCATGCAGCCACATGCCTGGGTAACAGCTGCATTGCAGTACATTGCCTTGTCCAACAAGTTTAATCGAGCCACCGCTACCCACCATTGCTTCAATGATACAGAACACCAGCCCCAGCTAGGCGATCCCTCACTGCACCCCCCACGCCCCACTCCTCCTCACCCCCAACCCCCAACCCGCAGCCGAGCTGCAGGCCCTGTGGCGCTCCATCACCCAAGGCCAGCCCACCACCGCCCTCCCCTTGTTCCCCACAGACGCCCCCCTGGACATCCACCACCTCAAGTCGATGGTGGAGTCGCTCCCCTTGGAGCAATCGGCGGTGACGGTGATGTCTCCCCGCCTGCACCTGATGGATGCGGCGTCCTTCTGTGCGCTGCTGGGTGAGCTAGCCAGGGACAGCCACGCCTTCAGGTACGGGTTTTTCTCAGGGGAGGGAAGAACTGGTGTGCGTTGTGCCTTTTAGCCCTTTGGCGCAATCGGTTATGTGTTTTTTTGCACTGCTTGCACATGATGGATGTGGCATCCTTCTGTGCGCTGCTGGGAGAGCTGGCCAGGGACAGCCACGCCTTCAGGTGAGGAGGGGAAAGGGGTTGGGAGGGTGTATTTGGGGATGTTTGAGCGGTGCTGAGGAAGGGGGGTGCAGCTTTTGTGGGGAGGAAGGGGGGTACCCACGAGCTGCTTAGAACCCTGCAAGGCTGTATGGGGCATTTGACAACTCAATATCACCAACCCATCTTACCACCCCCGCCTGACAGGGCATGCAGACACCAACCCCTAACATCCCCACCCCTTTGACAGCACCCCCTTTCCCCCACCATTCCCACCCTCTCTGACCACACACCCCTTCCCCCCACCCCCGCAGGGCATGGCAGCTATTTGACTGGGTGCGCAGCCTCCCCCCACCCCACCCCGCCCACGCGCTGTGCGGCCAGGCCACCTACGCCCTCATGATTGCGCTGTGCGGCCCCTGGCAGCAGCTCAGGCGGGCGCTGCAGCTGTTTGCGGACATGCGGGTGGCGGGCATGGGGATTGGGCCGGAGGTGGGTGGTGTAGGGGGGGTCCTATGGGCTGGCTTGTGGTGAACAATAGTGTGTTTTTTGTTTTGATTACTGGTTACATCACTCAGTGCCGCTGTCAGTGCCGTACATTGTGTTTGGCATTAAATGCATTTGTTGCCTACTCCGCCCTCATCACCTCCACTACCAAGTGCGGCGAGTACCAGCTGGCGGCTGACGTGTACCGCCAGATGCTGAAACCCTAACCCTATGTGCGCTCAGAACGATCATAATCCAAACCCAATGCCCTAACCCAAACCCTCACCAAAACCCCTAACCTAAAACCCCATCTTCCAGGTCTACTCCGCGCTTATCACCTCCACCGCCAAGTGCGGCGAATACCAGCTGGCAGCCGACGTGTACCGCCAGATGCAGGGCGAGTGCGTGGCCCCCGACCCCCCCACCTACCACCTCATGCTGGAGGTGCTCATCAAGCTGGGGGCATCGGAAGCTTCCCTGCAGCTGCTGAGGGACGCGCGGGGCGAGGGTGTGGCAATGGATGTGGCGGCGTTTAACGCGGTGATTGTGGCGTGCCTCAAGGCAGACCAGGTGGGTTTGTGGTTGGTGGTGCAAAACCCTAAACCCTGTGGCCATGGATGTGGTGGTGTTCAACGCGGTGATGGTGGCATGCCTCAAGATGGACAAGGTGGGTGTGCCTGGTGGTTCCAAACCCTTAGGGTGTTTCAAACCCTGAGCCGAACTGTGTGACACCTGAAGTATTTTGTGAGTGCGCGCCCTGCCTGCCTCCTCATGGTTACGTATCAGGATTGGAGTTGTATGGTTCCTGTCACAGCCCATGCGCCCTGCAACTCAAGCATAAGATTGAGAGAAACATCCCACCCATCCCCATGTTCTCAACCCTAAACCCTTTGCAGCTGGCCAGCGCGGCGGTGGCGCACCCCCCCTGTTAGGGTTTCTGGACAACACATCCCTAAACCCTAAACCCCGCAGGTGGCCAGCGCGGTATCCGCCCTGGAGCTCATGGTCGAAGAGGCCATCCCCCCCAACGCCAAGACCTTCTCCTCGTTCATTGGCGCCTTCGCCAAAACCCTGCCCAGCGTGGACGCCAGGGGGGAAGCCCTGGTGGGGCTGCTGGGGAGGGAACCCGCCGGCACCGAGCGCCAGCGCGCCGCCTACACCGCCTGCATGGCGGCGTGCGAGAAGTGCGGGCAATGGGACCTGGGAATCCGCGTGTTCGAGCTGATGGCGGCGAGCGGGATGCGCACCGAGGTGGGGGTTGTACCTGGATCTTGAAGCCCTTCTTGGTTTGCTCATGCGCTTCTTCAACCTTTGCCATGTCACCTTTGTCATGTGGTTGCTTGCTTTTTGATAATTTGGCTTAACTGCAATCAAGCTTTATCATCATTAGGCTTTGTTACAAGTTAGTACATAAAATTATCATTATACTGGGGACCTTGTCTTTCCTGTGTGCGGTCCTTTCCTAACGTTGGCTCTGGCTTTGTAGCCGCTTTCTCCAGCTCGAGTGCCCTCCCCGTTCCTCAATCCGCACCCTTTTCTCCCAGGTGGGGGTTTTCAACTCGATGATCGCGGCCTGCGCGCACGCGGGCCAGCATGACCGAGCCAGGGGGCTGTTTGACTCGATGGCCGACCAGGGGTGCCGCCCTGACGCCGTCAGCTTTGCCAACCTCATCCGCGCGTACAAGAAGGCGGGGCACTGGTGCGCGGCGCTGGCCACCTTTGAGGCCATGCAGGTGGGCCCGGACACCTCCTAGGGTGAAGGGTTAGGGTTTAGGGTTGTGTCCTGCTTGAGAATTTGTTATGTCGTTATGACTTTTCGTGTCATTATATTCCCTGCGGCGTCGGCTTTGCCAACCTCATCCGCACTTGTAAAGAAGGTGGGGCGCTGGCCACCTTTGAGGCCATGCAGGTCAGCGCGGCATGGCTGCATGGCCATGAGGGTTTAGGGTCAGAGTTTGGGGTTTGACCAGCTTGGATCTGGGGGTCTGTCTCGATTGAAAATCTCTTATGTCATCATCTTCTTTTCTCACCAAGAATATGTCTTTTTATGTCATTATGCTAACTACGCTCTGGGCAGGAGGACTTTCCCAACACCGCCATAAAGTCCGCCTGAGTTGGGATACATCACCTGCCAATACTTCAAATCAAGAGTCTCATTTTACATCGCTCTAAAATTTCTGGTTGTTTGGCTGGTGCAGGTCAGTGGCTGCCGTGCGCATGCAGCTGTGTTCAGCAGCGTGGTGGACATGCTGTGGTGCACGGGGGTGCCATGGGCGCAGGCCAAGGCGGTGGCCATATTCAACGTGGCGCTCAGGTGGGCGTGCGTGGGGTGGGGTGGAGTTGCAATGGTGTGAGATAGACATGTGTGCGAGGGGAGGCCTGTGGGTGGAACCCATGAGGAGGGGTTACAGCCACGTAGCTATGAGGCAGGATGTGGCGTAGGAGCCATACTCACAACGTCCTGGCTTGGATGTAAGTTTACCTCCACTGTAAGCTGACATCCGAAAATGGATTCGAGGAAAGGTTTGGTCACCCAATAAGCTTATGGCCCTCACTCCCCACCCACCCACCCCACCCCACCCCCCTGTGCAGCTCTGGCTGCCTCCAGCCTGCTCTTGAGGTCAGCAAGAAGGGCACGCTCAAGCTGGACCTGCAGGTGCGTGCAACGTGGATAATCCTAGGGTTTGGGGTTTGCACAACACCCTTGAATGTGCACACGCCGTCCGCCGTGTAGGGCAGACTGCCCATCTGGCTGTTTTGTTGGAGTGTATGTGACTAACTGGCTATGCAGCATTCCTCTGGTGTTCTAATACCAGGCCTGCACCTTGCTTCCCCCATCCCCACGTGTGCAAATCCACACACGCACACACCCCCCAGGCCCTTCCCCCACCCACGCAACCCTCCTTCCCTTCCCTCCTGCACCTTGCTCCCTGCACCCACCACATCTGCCAATCCCACCCACCCATTCACACCCCAGCCCGTCCCCACCAATGAAACCCTTCCCCTCACCCCACCCCACCAATTCCCACCCACCCACCCCCCGCAGGCCCTCACCATCGGCGTTGCCCTGCTCTCCATGCACCACTGGCTTGCATCAGCCCGCGCGCAGCTGCAGGCGTGCAACTCCGCACCCTCCCTGGATGGCAACCGCAAGCTGGCGGTGGTGAACGGCATGGGGGACCACTCGCGCGCCCAGGTGAGGGGGGTTGGGCAGGAGATTTCATGCCTTCCTTGGTCTGGTATGTAGCGCTTGAACAGCGACGTTGCGGTCTTCCACCTGCGTGCCTAACCATGACCGGCTGCGGACAAAATAAGATGAATAACACAATGTAATTATGTATCTATCAACTTTGAGAATACTTTGAAATTGAAAGTACATGTGTGGAAAAGATGAATATATTGATAGAGAAAAATATAAACGGTCAAATTTTATCTCTTGTTGGTTTTAACCCATAACGGACGTTCACTATTTTTGTTTCTCGTGCAGGGCAACAGCGGCGCCGTGAAGGAGGCCGTGGGCGCCTGCCTGGCCGCACATGGCGGCCCCTTCCGCCTGGTTCAGGACCAGCCCAAGTCAGGCAGGCTGGAGGCGGCCTCTGGGGCGCTGAGGGCCTGGCTGCTGGGCGAGGGGTGGGCTGGGTACAGCGCGGCGGTGATGGGGATGGCGGGGGCGCTGGGCGAGCAGGTGCGAGGGGAAACCCTAGTATATAAGTTAATATGTTATTCCAATTATTTGCAATTTGGTACTGGGCGAGCAGGTGCGATGGAAACCCTAGGACGCAGCCTGGAACTCTAGTTGCCACAGCGGCCACCTTGTGCTGCGTCCACGGCTCCAGGCGCATGGGTAACTGTTGCTACAATCTTAAAACCCTACGACTGACTGGCGATCACACTTGGGAAGCGTACTGTGTGTCCCATGAACCTGCCCTGGAAAACAGGTGGGTTTGTACACCTGGTGGGGTTCCTTCGTGGGCGGTTAAACGTAAATAAAATGATAATTTGATTGCCTTTGCCTCTCTGCCATAACCACGCATGCACCATCAAGCCACCCACCCACCTCCTCTCCACCCCCCACCCGCAGCCCCTTCCCCCCACCCCCGACTACGAGGCCCACGAGGCACACTCCTCCACCACATGCGGGGAGCAATACGCACAGGTGGCCGACTACTCCCGCACCCATCCTGCAAGGGGTGTGGCTGAGGCGCTGCAGCCCCTGTTCCTGCACCGGAGGGGCCAGCTGGTGGGCCTGGCAGCGCGCATGGCGGGGGCGCTGGGGCTGTCGGAGCAGGTGGGTGGTGAATGGGGAGGGGGAGGGGTGTGGTGGCGTGTGAATGCAATGTGACTATTGAGTTCTTATTGTTAGTCAAGCGTCTGCAAAGCTGAAGGTAGCTGTGAAAATGGTGAATTGGGTTGGATGGAATGCGGCTAAATTGGGTGAAATAACCTAATAGACAATGTTCATGGCAAGTGGTCAGGTTGCCAATGATTCCAAACCTCCCCAATTCCCACCGCAGGCCCTGTACGGCGCCATCTCCCTCCTAGACCGCGCCGCGGCCCGGGGGCTCCAAGTGCGGGACGCATACGACTGCCTACTGCTGGGCGCATGCATGCGGCTGGCTGCGGCTGCTGTGGGGGAGGAGTCGCCCGACAAGGGTGCTGTGTGTGGGCTTGCGGGGTGGCCGGTGGTTGTGCTTGAGCGTCTTGAGGACAACCTGCAGGCGCTGCTGGGTGGGGACACGCGCTGCCCCACTGTGATGGAGTGCCTCAAGGTGGGTTATTATAATAGGAAATTATCTTTAAACTTTCTTACTGTTATTATTATAATTATCATTGTTATCAAAATTTTAGTTCTATTATTATTATTGCCTCGAGATGTTGGGTTGTGTGGGAGGGGAGAGCGGGGTAGTTTGGGTGGCTGTGTCTCCCAGCATGCCCCATGAGCTGACATGTGCACAGGTTCATGCCTCTACACACACACACACCACAGGTTAAAAAACACAACACCCCTCCCCTGCAGCACCCCCTTACCCCACCCCGCCCACCCCCCGCCGCAGATCTACGCGCGCCGCCTCGACTGCCCCGCCAACCCCCCCGAGGCCGCGCACCCTTTCCTGGGAGCCGCCTTCCACCTGCTCTTCGACGTGGCCTGCGACCCCGCATGCATCCAGTTCGACCCCGCGGTGGTTGCTGCGGCACTCGTGATCGTGTGCCGGCGGTACCAGGGCCGCATCCCCACCTGGCCCTCGGTCCTGGCCAGCCTCACGGGGATCCCCGGGAGCGTGGACCCGGGGTTGGCGCCGGCGGTGGCGGCAGTGGAGGGGCTGTACGTGCAGATGCTGAGGGGCCAGCAGCAGGCGATGGCGCAGGCGGCGCCGCCCATGGCGGCGCCTGCCGCGGCGTGGCCGGTTTCCGGACCCGGGTTTGGGATGTACTGAGCCCCCAGCTGCGCCGGGAAAACTCTATGTGCCATGTCAATGTGACGAGTCCCTCTTGCGCTTGGGATAATCTCGAGTTTGTGTAGGTGGGGTGGGTATGCGAGCCTACCCTGGGATGGGCGGTTGCAGCATGCTGGGGGAAAGGAAATTAGGGAAGCACGGAGTTGAGGGATTGCGCCTTTGTGGGATATTTGGGGAAAGAGGTGGGAGTGGTTGTTCTTGGGAGGCCGTGCATGTTTGACTTGGTAGAAAAATAGTGAGAGGAGTGAAGCCTTATGTAGGCCATTTGCCAAGTTTATAATTTTTTTTCCAAGTGACAGGCATGTCCACGCAACTACAGGATTAGCACAGTGCGGTGCATTTTCTTTCCAAAATCCAACCAAATTAGGTAAGTACAAGCAATTTTAGCACTTTAGGGTTTCCAAGCAGTTGCTGTCTGCTAATAAATTTTGGGAGGGGATTCATGCGAGATTTCGCTTGCTGCGCGGTCCACTTGACTTTGCCTTTTGGTCCGCCATGCGAGGAATGCGCCTATGATAACTAAACCTCACCCAGTACACCTGATGACAGCTTAAATATTTACATTCTTTTCCAACTGCTGCACTAAATACACTGGCTATTGTTTCGTGCGATCAATCCTTATCCGTTGCTATCGTAGGCAGCCAGTGCCTTTTGAAATTCAGTTGAACAGGGATGTCGTTCCGGCTTGGGAGGGGATTCCTTACAGGGAAACTTTCCAAATTTGTGTTTGGCACCCATGCCAAAATTAGCTGTGCAGACGTCTTTTGCCCCCAGTTCATCCCTATGCCCTTTTTTACTACTTTGTGGATTGAGTGCTCGAGGGACCCTGCCTGTGGTACCAGCTGCGGCACAAAAAACAGCTTTTTCAACGTATTTAGTACATTCTCAGTGAACTCTAGAGTGCACTGCACCAAGTTGTGAGGTTCAATGATGGTGGGATGTACCCACTGGCAGTCAGTAGTAGTAGTCAGTAGCCTTACAAATCCTGAAGCACTAGCCTAGGTGCGGCTGTCAGTTATGCAAGGACAATCAACGGTTGTGTCGTACCGCATTTTTTTGCTGTGTTTATCAATCAGTCTAGTCTTGCTCCAGGAATGTAGGTAGCTAACTAATGATTCTATCTTCACTGACAGGAAAGAACTCTTCCCAGGGTGAGGGGTTTAAAGCCTCGTGTGTGTTTTGCAAGGTGTGCATGCAGACATATCGGGATTCTCTGGCATATGCTGGGCATCCAAGCTGGGTTTCAGGAACGTCATGTATTTTACTTTGCGTTTGTTTAAAAAGAACGGTTTGTATTAATTGCTATTTGCTCTCGCCAGCAGTGTGCAACCTGCCTTGAAGGTGTTGCTTGCAAATATTCTCTAGCAATGTCACTGATTCGGCAGTTGGGACATCTCTGGCAATGTCAGCAGTTGGTACCATTAGGACTGCTAATTTAGGAGTCATCCCTTTTGGAGTTTGCGAGTCTTGCGCTGTGTCGACAGCATTCTGGTGCCGGCGTTGTTTCTATTTGCATTTTGAAGAAGCCTGCGTATAACAGCGAATCGCAACATACCGATACATATTAAGAGGGGCATCGCATATCAAGCGTAGCGATTATTCATTTAACCTAGTTAAGCCAGAACAGTCTCTGGTTAGTCCCTGTCAGTGGATCCAAACTGCTGCTGGCCTGTAAAAGGTGATTCAATGCCGGGCAGGCCCCTTCAGTGGGCTTGACAATTAAATGCAGCACCAAGTGCTACGATATATTGGACTCGGAGTTCATTTACAGGTCCCAAACGTGGCAATTAATGTTGCTATCATTGTGGCATGATCCCCATCTCCTAGCAACACGGCTTATACACATGTTCCATGAACATCTTTGCAGACCATCTGGAGATTCAGCGATGACACGTCCCAGTTACTGTAGTTTTGCAAGTGTGCAGTACTCGTCCATATAAAGTCACTTAAGTCATTACTTGACCAGCCGTTCTGGCTGGTGTGGTGCCCTGGTGCGAGCCAGTGGCCCCCTAACTACGCCTCTGTGCGTTCCCTTTCTTTCTTTCTTTCAATCACTTGATGTCAGGTTAACATCTGGTTACCAGATGAACAGCTTGAAGCTGCAACTTGAATAATTCGCCCGGATGGACTACTGTTTCAACACGCACGAGGCGCCATTGCAGACGGCATTGTCAACATAATTGAATTTAAATACACTAATGACTGCTTCCAGCAACACCAACAATAAGGGTAAATGGACACGCACATGTGCAATCTCATACTGCCAGTCCATGCGCCCCTGGCAGTGCAGCCACTCCATCTCTGCCCAGACATAGGGTACACATCATGTTCACCAGTGGCAAACCGTAAACCCCAGCAGACCCCCGGTGCGCATGGCGACATGGCGGCGAGTGGCGGAGCGCACATGCCGGGGCGGAGGCGTTTGGCGTCCTCCCCCAAACGCTGGCGGGACATGTATGTGGAGATGGCGTCGGTGCACCCGCATGCTGAGGTGGTGCGGTGACGCACACGCCCAGGCGGCAGCTTGGCATTTATGTCCCAATGGTGAAAAAACGACAAACATGCCGTGATGGCGGAGGGCCCGGGCATGCTGAGCTCGCAGCGGGTGGCGCGCACATGCCCAGGATGATGTCATCGCATGCGAGCTTATCATGATGCCGGCGGTTGTTGCATGCCGACGCGGTGGCGGGTGACGGGCCCCACATGGCCAATCAGTAACGGGTGTTGCTCATGCGGTGGTGCGCCATCGGCCCTTGGTCCTCCTGCGCCGGATGACGTTGCGCCCCCCCCGCGTGCCTATCCTGCAACGCCATCACAGCCACGCCACATGGCGGTCATACACTGGGTGGGGTTCCCATGCCCCCAAGAATCCGAGGTGGTAATAGTCTAAGGACTATCCCCTTCAGACGTAGTTTTCAACTCTATTGCTAGCCCAGATGACATGCATGGAACAGGCATGATGCATCCAGCGATGACTCATCACATGCCATGCAACCCCGCCTTCCAAACCCGCCACAGGTACCAGCCTCACACACACCTCCCCTTTGCACACACACACCCGTGTATTGCACTCACCTGGCTAGGTACCCATGCCTGCGCTTGCGTACCAGCACCGAGGGCTGGTAGGTGCGCTTGGTGTTGCACTGCATGGGGGCCGGGGAGGAGCAGGGGGGGGCCTCTGGGAAAAGGGGGGAGCGGCGCTGTTAATAGATATGTGTTCCCCCATTGCAGCCAAATTTGAGCAATGCTGGGGCATCAACGCCACCTCAGTGTGTGCTCTGCTGTCCTTAGACAAACACGTCTATACAAAGATAAGAAGAATCATACTAGCATATTGCTCTTTGATTCCCCGTCATAATCTGGTTGCATTGCCATGATCGCGCGGTTTCTATGGGTTGCACGATGCCACAATTCCAACACGTGCAGCGCATTACCTGTGTCTGTCTCAGAGCTGGCAAAGTCTGGCAGCAGGCACGGCAGCGGTTGCGATCCTGGTATGGTGGCCAGGGCTTGGGCCATGGCGGGTGAGAGGAGGTGGTGGCCGAAAAGCAGGGAGGGGTGGGGAGTGGGTGGGGCACCAGTGGTGGGGGCTGCGGCTGTGGGAGGAGGGGGGGGAGGGGTGTGATGGGTGGCACCTCATGAGTGAGTGGACACGGCGGTGTTGGTGTAATGCGTGAGCACCGGCCATAGTGATGTAAGCAGACTATGTGTGCGCCGGCGCAGAGAAGAGCCGTGCAAGTTTTGGTGCTGCACAATGTGGCGGCAAGGTTGGTGCACATGCCTTCCTTACGCCGTGCCAAATATCCAGTATCCAGCTCAAAACACACCAACAACTAGGAGGCATATTCACGCCTACTTTACTTGAAAAGTCAAATGCAATGCATATTTCTGCTCCCTACCTGAAGTTAGTCCGCCAAGCCAATGTCTGATGGGCGTGGGGGGTAGGCTGGGGGTGGGGGACGCGGGTGGCTCTGGCTGTGGTTGCAAGAAGGGTAGGTGGAACAGTGCCCCGGTGTGCAGGTGGGACCGCTGGCCAAGCCTGTCTGCTAGCCGTAGCAGCTGTTTTAGCTGCGATTGCTGCATGCTTTCTTTGGGTTGCTTCCCTTGGTTTGGTAAGTGGCGGGGATGCACCAGTTGGAGGGTTTGGTGGACGGGCGCTGGTGGTGGGGTGATTGCACTGGTAGCAGAGTTGACAGGAAGATTGAACAGGTGGTGCCTTGTTGCACACGTTACAGGTTAGCTGGTTTGTTGAGGGATGTGAGTGGGAACTTGTGAAGTCTAGTAGTTGAGGTGGTGTTGCTGGGGATATGTTGGACCAGCAGTGGGAGGTTAGTCTTATATTTAGGCTATTGTGGTACTGGGCGACTTAGAACTGAAAGAGCACCTGGGGTCTCTCACTGCAGTCTATTCGCCTCGCACAAGGTGGGTTGAGAGCACAGGCTCTCGAGCACTAATGTGTGAGCTAAGTCTTCTGGCAGGCAGTTTTTCACAGCTGCTTTATACTAAATCAGAGGCGCCCTCGAATTATTAAGTACTACCCATTTGCTGGGTGTAGTAGACGAACGTGCAACTCGTGTTCTAGGCACCAATGCATGCATCAAGCCAGGACGGCTCCACCTTGACAGTAAACTATCTCCCTTGTAACGGTGGGCCTAACATGCGGGCGGTGGGAGGGTGCCGCCACAACCTTATCAGCCCTGCCACGTCAGCATCCAAATCGGTAACACACCCAAAAAGGTGCAGCAGCAACTTTGCTTCTAAACGAAAGCCAAACTGCGTCGCCCACACTTCCCCAAACTTGACAACGTCTAGTTGTACGTTAATTTGCTACGGTTTACTCGTTTGACGGTTGTTGTTAGCAGGCTATTCCCAGGCACACGATGCAGAGCCAGGTGTTGCACTCGAGTTTGGCCTCGTGCCACGGCCTGAAGCGAAGCACAGCAAAGCCCAGCAGCAGCCGGTCTGCCAGGCTCCACGTCTCGGCCATTGCAGAGGCTGAGCGGGTGGTGACTGCAGCACCCAAGGCACTGCCTCCCCGCGCAAAGGTGGGGACGATAATAAACTTGTTTACCCATCGCCACCATGCGTCGTGACTTCAGCCTGTACGTAACCTTCGTAAAATTGTGCCCAGTGGCCGTTGGTGGAGCCTCATGCGCTTGCTTTGGGCCTTGGTTCATCCCCGATGTAATTCTGCCTTTTTCTCACCATTTTGTTCACCTACATTCCTCTTTTCTGGCCTGTGTCCCCCTCTTGTCTGCACCTGTTGCTCGTCTGACCTGTGGTTTGTGCACCTGTTGCAGCCAGGAGTGCCAGAGGGGACCCCCGTGGTGTTGCCACAGGTAAGCTTGGGCAGTGGTGGGTGTAATACATTCCAGTAGGGCGCACCAACCCGGCCAAGTGCCACTGGGCAGCAACCGCACTATGGCTGGATATGTGCAGCAAAATTGAACGTATGCACTCTGCAGACGCATGTCATGAGACTGCCGGGCTTTCACTCACCTCCACCCACACACACTCCAAGCCCTGCCTACTCCAGATGGCGCCCTTCCGCCATGGCATGCCATCGGTCCGCACTGCATGCATCCCCCTCCCCACCCACCCACCTCCAAGCCCCCAACCCCCCCACCCACCCCAGGACCTGCCCTCCCGCCCCCGCCGCAACCGCCGCAGCCCCACCTTCCGCAAGGCGGTGTCGGAGACCATCCTGCTGCCCCAGAACTTCATCCTGCCCGTGTTTGTGCACGAGGGGGAGCAAAACTCCGCCATCGAGTCCATGCCGGGCGTGTACCGCCTGGGCTGGCGCCACGGCCTGATTGACGCGGTGGCCGAGGCGCGCAGCTATGGGGTCAACTCCGTGGTCATCTTCCCCAAGGTAGGGGTTTTGGCTAGGGTTTTGGGGGGTAGGTGTTGAAAGATGCCGGGGCGCAGTGAGGTGGAGTTTGTTGGTCTTACTTGGGATTGTGAGTAGGATTGAGGTTTTAACTTGGGGCTCTGCTGAGAGAAACGTGGCAAGCGCGTCCCCATAATGTTTCCAATGTTCTATGGACATATGCATGCATATAACACTGGATTAGTGAACCACTAGCAGTGACGTAGTGTAATAACTAGATACCACTTTCCACCCTTCCCAATCCCCCGCAGACCCCCGACCACCTCAAGACCCCCACCGCGGAGGAGGCCTTCAACCGCGACGGCCTGGCGCAGCGCAGCATCCGCCTGCTCAAGGACACCTTCCCCGACCTGGAGGTGTACACAGACGTGGCCCTGGACCCGTACAACAGCGACGGCCACGACGGCATCGTTCGCGACGACGGGGTGATCCTGAACGACGAGACGGTGGAGTACCTGTGCCGCCAGGTGGGTGGGGGGTGCAGGTCTTGTCGCTGGTGTGTGTTGGATAGCGAAACGGTGAATTACCTGTGACGCCAGGTGGGTGGGTGTGGATGTGTGTTTTGGAGGGAGGTACTGGTTGATGGGGTGGTGTGGGGTACTGTGCCGCCATGTGCTGGCGATGGTGGTGGGGTCTGGCATCTGTGGTATGGTTCGGTGGTTGTGATACCAGGGGAAGTGGCTGGGGAGGGGGAGTATGGCACGGAAGGTGGCAGATGGGGGTTTGCCATGTGGATGGCATTGGAACCTTGGGAAAATCCCAGGGTCTATGTGGCCGCATGATGCCTCGAAACGAGAAGGTAAATCCAGGTCGTGCCTCCCCGTTTCATTTCATGTTCTCCCACCCCACCCACGCAGGCCGTGTCCCAAGCCGAGGCTGGCGCCGATGTGGTTTCCCCCTCTGACATGATGGACGGGCGGGTGTCGGCCATCAGGCGCGCACTTGACCGCGAGGGCCACACGCACGTGTCGATCATGAGCTACACAGCAAAGTACGCAAGCGCATTCTACGGGCCATTCCGGGATGCACTGGCGTCGGCGCCCCAGGCAGGTGGGTTGTAGGGCAGCGGCTTAGGGGAAGAGGTCGGCTGCACGTGCATGCAATGGTGATTATTTTTGGCAGGCGGATTGGGGTTCCTGTGGAAGGAGAGTCTGCCTGCACACGCACGTAATGGTGGTTCTGGGTTTTGCACAGGCGCTTGTTCGTCATGCATTGCCATGGTAAGCCGCACAGCACCAGAAGCGAGCCAACCACCCTACCCCACTCGTGCCCACCACTCAACTACCACTCCCACGCAAGTCCATCGCGTCTCTTCTCTTTATCCCCTTCCACGCCCCACCCCAGGCAACTCCGGGCGCGTGATCCCCCCCAACAAGGTGACGTACCAGATGGACCCAGCCAACTACCGCGAGGCCCTGCGGGAGCTGCGGGCCGACGAGGCGGAGGGCGCCGACATCATGATGGTCAAGCCAGGTCTGCCCTACCTGGACATCATACGGCTGCTCAGGGACAACTCGCCGCTGCCCATTGCCGCCTACCACGTGTCAGGTGCGCAGGGGCTTTTAGTAGGGTTTGTGAATTGGTAGGGTTTTGGGTTGGTAGGAATTTCCACCAGGGTTTTGTGGGGTCACGCCTGGACTGCACAGACATCCAGGCTGTGCTGTGATCACTGCCCTACCTGGACATCATACGGCTGCTCAGGGACAACTCGCCGCTGCCCATCGCGGCCTACCACGTGTCAGGTGCGCTGGGGCTTTTGCTAGGGTTTTGGGTTGGTAGGGTGGGTGGGTATGTACCTCAGGGTTTTGGGGTGGAATGGGTTCGGGAGGGCTAGCCTGAACTGTACAAACATTCAGGCTGTACGATCTACTGCCATACCTGGGCATTATCAGGCTTCCACATGCTGCTCAGGGACAAATAGATGCTGCCAAGTGCCGCATGCCACGGGGCAGGTGCTCTGGGGTTATAGGATATTTAAGATTAAAACCAGGGCTTTGGGCTGTCATTTGTAGTGGAGTGGACTGGTGTGCCCCACCATCTGCCTGCGCCATTCGGGAGAACTCAACCACACATTCGTCCCCAAACCCCTTTCCTCCTCCTACCAGGTGAGTACGCCATGCTGAAGGCGGCAGCGGAGCGCGGTTGGCTGAACGAGGAGGAGGCAGCTCTGGAGGCGCTGCTGTGCATGAAGCGCGCAGGGGCAGACATCATCCTCACATACTACGCAACACAGGTGCGCGCCCAAAAAACCATCGACCCACGCACTGTGCGCACCTGAACCCTGCGCTCTTTAGCGTAACCCCAAGCCTGTGGATGAGGCGCGGGGGCCGGACATAATTGCTGTCAAGGCATGTTGGCGTGCCATGTGTGGTGGCCAATGGTGCATGCAATGCTGGTGGCGCATAACGTACATGGCGGCAGACGTGGTGCATGTCATTTGCATACATTATGAGCGCGGCACATATGCTACATGCAATGCGAGTGCATCACGTTGGTTGGTGCGGCATGTACATACATGTGGTGTGGCATATGTGCCCCCTGAGGTGATGGTGTGGTGTACATGCATGCTGACGTGGCGCATGTGGTGGCATGTGCAGGCTGCAAAGTGGATGGCAGGGGAGCGGTAAACGGTGCAGCCAAGGGGAGGGGAGGGGGAGGGGTGCACAATTGGGGGGGGGGCAGCGTTGCTTGCAGATTATTTACCAAGGCACACATTGTGCAAAATCAGTACAGATCATGGCATCGAGATGTTGCCGGATTATGATCGCCGCATATAATGCCGCATTTCAACGCACTGCCACGCAGTCTGCAGCAGCTATGCAATTGCCAGGCTGGGCGCTGAATCAGTGCTGAGAGTTGAATTAATGAATTATGGTTAGACCCAGTTATATTCTTGTTGCCAAAGTTTGGAGTTGCATTTCTGTTTCGGAGCCGTACCAGGGCGGCCCAGGTCCACGCTTTTTTCCAACTTTGGTACTCTGTTCACTGTAACGACAAGAAAAGCTTCTAGGACCTGGAAGACTACTCTTTTAACTGTATGTTACACTGGTAAATAAATACTGGTGATGGCTAAATGCCCAGCCTGTGACAGCGGCTGCAATGCTGGCCGGGATCCAATCAAAGTAACCATTCAACGACTTTATTGGCTTCAGCAATTCGCCGGGTCCTGGCCAGGTTGAAATGCGGGGAAAAAAACACTATGTTTCCATCCAAACCGCCCTGGTTTAATCCTTGTACTTGAGCCCCTGGCCCCTGCCGTGCCTCCAGTAGTGCACCTGGGCGGCCAAATCAAGCACCACACCAGCTGCCCGCAGCTCAGGGTTGCGGTCCAAATACCCTTGGGGGTCAAAATCATCCGGCACTGAAAACCCCTCCGGCAGCAAATACTTGCGGGACTTGTCGCTCCTGGAGTACCATGCCTTTGCCCCCAGCTCGGTACCAAGCAGCGCATTCTTCACCAAATCCGGGTTGAGGGCCAGAAACGCGCGCCAGTCAAAGTCAGGGGGGATGTCACCGAGCTGCTCCAGCTTGTAGGGGAGGCGACTAGCCCTCCCCGACATCACATAAAACCCCTCCACCATGTGCTGCTCCACAAATCCCATGGTCCGGTGGCGCAGGATGGGGTTGAGCTCAAGGAAAACCCTCCAGTCGAAATCACAGGGCAGGCCCCGCACATCCACATCGATCCCGTCATTGAACACCTCAGGTGCCTTGGTGGATTTCGACACGCTGTCATCATGCGCCCCCTTGGGGATGGGGTCATCCGCCTCCCGCCCATAGGGGCCACATTTAGGTGGCGGCGGTGGGGGGGAGGGGTCCAAAAGGGGCTCAGCCTGGTGGCGGGCCCCATGTGTGTGCTGTGTTGGCCATGCGTCAGGCTCGACATCGTGTGGGTGCTGCGCTGACAGGGTGTCGTAGCGCAGCTGCGGCTGTCTGTCGCGGTGCTGCCTCCCCCTGAGCGTAAGGGGCGGGAGCACTGAACCTGTCGCCTCAACCTCCCCTGCAGCGTCCACGCCCTTGCGGAAACCCCCGCCAGGGTTTCCCGCCCGCCTGCTGTGTGACATGCGGTCAAACCCCACGGCATCCGCCAGCGCCCCCCTCAGATCTTGGGCCCCCTCGTCGCGGAATGGGACCCGCGATTTAGGCCCCTTGTGGAGGGTCCCGAATTGCCGCAGGCGATGGCGCGCACGTGCGTGCCCCTGGTTGCCCTGGAAATCAGCAGCTAAGTCACTTTCTGCAGCATCCTCTTCATCAAATTGCAGCAGGCGCCGCTGCTGAGAGGATGGTTTAGGGTGTGGCGCAGCGCCGGGTAGGGTCTTCATGGGGTTTGTGGTGGGCAGCGCGGTGTGATGGGGTGGGCGGGGCGTGGTTGATGCTACAAGTGCCCCCTTGCCATGCCGGGTGGCGTCACCCGAAGCCAGGAGAGTGGGCTGATGCGGGTGCTGCTGTGCTGCGCCCATGGTACCACTTGTGAGGTGTAATGCCATCACCAGGAGTAGAGCCGGCCACACACCCCGAGCAGGGTTTGCTGCCGTGGCAATAAACCTTTTGGAGGGTTTGCCGCCGCGCTCTGGCCATACCCGTGCAGGGTTTGCTGCCATGGCTGCCCTCGCCATGGTTGAGCGGCTTAGCTGGCTGCCAAGCCCTAGCCTAGGGTTGAGACATCGGGGAGTGTGTATGCTGGGGTGGCTGGTGGTGGAGGGTAGTCTAGCTGGGGTTATGGGGTCAAGGCCTTGGGTCAAGGCTGCAGAACCCTAGTAGGGTTTACAGCATGTACTGCTGGGCCGTGGCTGTTGGCTGGACCAGCAGGTGATGTGTTGCCAGGCACAGGCGAAACCTCCCTGGCAAGCGTGAAGCCTTGCCTGGTCCGGTCTCTGCAGAATCCGCACAGCACTGGTTCAGGGTTTAGGGTTTAGGGTGCCTGCCCCCAGAGTGGAGTTGACGGTGGAGAGTTGTTTACAGCCAACCCGTCACGGGCACCAAGCTCTCCAGAACAACATTCAAGTAATAATCCTTAAAAGGTATTCATAGCTGAGGCGAATGTGAGCCCGTTCGGAGGCTTGCAAGTACCACTGTGTAAAGTGGTTCACCACGCACGCAGGTAGTGCCAAAGGCAGCAATGTAAGGCACACGCAATGTAAACTGCGGTGCATTGCATGTCTGAACCGTTGAAAAGCCTGCCACAGTGCAATAATTGCATGCTTGTCAGTACACCAATATGCATGCATATGCGGTCCGTGCCAGTGATGCGGGTCCGAGGACTATGGATACCAGATAAAGCTGTTCAGGGCTACTAAGCTATAGCTCTCACCTGGGCAGGTAGTTTGCAGGTCTAGCAGAGACGACGCCAGGTGCTTTGGGTTTCGTGTACTGCAAGGTTGGCGGTTGTGTCAGTATACGTTCAGAAACAGGCGTTGAGACATGCTTGTTAAAGGTAGCGCGTGGCGGTACAAGCAAAGTGCTTTCGTGCGTGTGCTAAGTAACTTGGAAGTGGTTGCAACATCCCTTGCCAAAGGGCCTTGGGGTGTATCTTGTTAGTGGAACGCTGCTGCACCCATAACTGATACCCTATCAATGTTTTGCAAGTATATAGCGTTGCCCTCCCCGCACATTTGCTGTCCTTCGGGACATCTGTTAAAATTGGAAAGATACAGAGAAGATTAGCATGGCCCCTGCGCAAGGATGACACGCACAAATCGAGAAATGGTTCCAAACTTTTTTTGCTGTTTCGGCCTTTGCCCAGTCGTTGTTTGGCTTGTTACCATGGTGCTTAAAGCCTGCCAAATATATTGAAAATCTTGTAACCACCAAAATACCGCTGGACCCTCACCCTCATAGAGCCAGTATATGGATCTGCCAAGTGCTAGTCTGTATGTGCACACACCGATGAGCAGGTGTGTAAACAGTACTCTGTTTACTTGTACTGCTACACACACAGTTGGAGAGCACACTGCTGCCAATCTGAGGGACCCACATACCAAAATGCACATCCCGGATGACAGCTCCACATCACCAATCCAGTCTTGAGCCTGCGTTGACACCACAACTAGTGCCCCACTTGACCCTGCCCCACCTCAATTGACCCAACCCATGTGACAGCTGTCGTCATCAGGATTTCAGCTGGACCAGCTGCTGCAGATGAATATTGTATTGGGGTTCAATTACAGTTTGCATATATGCAACTACGCCGCGCTGGCTGCAACCCCCCGCAGTGTCCCTAATTTTCCGACGGCATCCAATACAGCAGATGTACATCCAGGTTGTGTAATAACAACAAGAGGAATGAAACAATGAGATCAAGGCTGCACCCCCACCCCCCTAAAAATTGTAGTAAGGTTATGCTCCCCAGCGATGTGCAACGCAATCATTTCCCAATGCACCACCCAAAAACATAGAATAACATCCCCGTTGTTTCGACAACTAGCGGCCTCTGCCGAGGTTCCAACCCGTGACCCCCGCCTCCCGCCCCGCCCTGCACCTCATCTGCCTGCCAATTGAGGTGCAGGGTGAGATGCGGCCTCAGCTGCCTAGCAGCAGGTTGAGGCAAATCCCTGGGCACACCCCACACCCATTCCCCGCACACACCGCCCCCTGAGATAGTATCCCCAACCTCTGCCAGGGATTCAACCCACAACGCAATCCCCCACCCAGGATCCACCCCGCGACCCCCGCCTCAACCCCTACCCTGCACCTCATCTATCAGCCAGTTGAGATGCGTCCTCAGCTGCCGGGCAGCAGGCAATGGCAAATCCCTGGGGACTCCCACCCTGTCCCGGAGGTAGGCTGCTGATGCTGCAGCCGGGGGCCCCGCCAGTGCCCCCGCCCCGCTAGACGAATCCACCTGGAGCGCGGCGGGCGACAGCTGCTTGGCCTCTGCGCCCACCAGCAGCGCGTGCGCCACGTGGCGCAGGGCTGCGGGTTGTAAGGAAAAAACAGTCAGTGTTTAATAATTCAAAATTCAGTCTGTACAATATATATTGGACAGTCAATGCAGGGAGCCAACCCCGGCTCACAAGACTGTTGGAGGGTTGATTGACACTACGTTAAGATTAGCACGATATATTTATTGTTTTAGGGTAAGTGAATCGGGAGTTATCAATAACATGCGGGGTCTCAATAAGCATGCGCACAACAGAGGCATGGTCTTGCTGCAATTCAGGTTCAGGGTTAAGGCTGAACCCAGAATCTCTGCATATAAGCCCTTACCTGCATCAGCCTCGTCCAAATGCTCCATCCCCGGGATGGCAGAGGGGTCGGCCAGGGGTGCGCTGACTGGCCGAGGGCCGCGCTGCCCCACGCCCCGCAACGCAAATTTTGTCACTGCCTCATGGTTTGACACCAGGCGGGCCGCTGCCTGGAGGCGGTCCCGGGGAGGGTCCTCGCCTGCAGGGAGCAAAATTGTAACAAATAAGGGTTACAATCCAAATCTCAACATCCCGGAAAGCCTGTGATTGCTACGAGTACGGTTGCGACTGCGAGTTAGGGTGGGTGGGGGTTACGGTACTCCCCTGCAGGACTTTTTCGTGTTTTTGTTCAGAATTAAGGCTGTGGACTCAGTCATGTAAGGTGGCCGTCCCCTGCTGTGACAAATTTATGGTTGAACTTGCAGCATTTTTTCTATTAGTCCATCAACTGCACATACCCACATATTAGTTCTTTCACCCACCAAGTAGTGGGCTGTGAGGTGCTGCAGTAGACCCTAGACATGGGCCACAGGGTTTAGAGATTCAGCAGAGGGCGCACCTGGTGCGTGTGGTTCCAGGGAGGTAGCGTTGAGTGGCTCCAAGGGGAGGTGCCATGACTTCCCATCCAGCCCATCGATGGCTGCCTGGAAAGGGCCTGCCTCGGGGGTTGATGCGCACCCTAGAAAAAGCAGGAAAGTACTTTGTAAATAAATATACAAAATGACCATGCCAGCATTATGGTGACCAATTCCCTCACTTCCTCCCCTGTCATGCAGCTGCGAATTGCTGCATTGCCCCTACCTCCCAGCGGTAGTGGCAACACATGTGCAATGGTAATTGTACTCGCACTTTAGAATTGCATCGATTCATGGTAGCTGTAAATCCTCTGAGCCTTGTTTCTGTTTTGTCCCTACCTCCCAGCTGCGGTGGCAGGTCATGGCAGTGGGTGTAGAACCTCAAACCCTAAACCTAAACAGTGTGCCCCTACCTCCCAGCTACGGTGGCAGTGGGTGTTAGGGTTTAGGTTTAGGGTTTATGGTGTTGCCCTACCTCCCAGCTGCGGTGGCAGGTCGTGGCAGTGGGTGTTAGGGTTTAGGTTTAGGGTTTAGGGTGTTTGCCCCTACCTCCCAGCTGCGGTGGCAGGTCGTGGCAGTGCGTGTAAAAGTCCGACTTCATCCCCAGGTACGCCTCCCGGGTCTCCATGGCATCAAACCACTTCTCGATGTTGGGGAACCTCCCCTGGCCGCGCACCACAAACCCCTTGTAGTACACCATGGAGGCCACAATGCGCTCCAAAAAGGGGGCAAAAATGCAGTCCACCAGGGACAGCTGGGGGCCCAGGAAATAGGGCCCCCCGGCGGCCGCCAGCTGGTCGTCCACGATCTGCATGGTCTGGATGAACCTGACCTTGTTTTGATCGTTGCCCCTGCAATTGGACCCTAGATGTCAGGGGGTGCATTGAGCACATCTGCCTGATCTACACACGGGTGATTAAACATCATTATATATGTCAATATCCTTGGTTTGGGGGATGAACCTGGCCTTGTTCTGGTCGTTGCCCCTGAATTTGGACCCTAGATGTCAGGGGGTGCATTTGGACCATACATGTCATTGCCCCATCCCAACCAGTCTGAGAGCAGCATTTGTTCCAGCCGCGTCAGCTGATTGGCTCATTGTTCAGAGGACTAGCTTTGGGTCCAGGTTAAGACTTTTTACAACATGCACAAGGACTGCTCAGCCACCCCTTCCGCCATGAAACGCACCACGACCTAGCGGTCTAGGGATTGCGAGGTCCATCCGAGCAAAAATGCATGCGCTGGCGGTTAGGGTTGCGACCACAATCTAGGGTCTAGACTTAGGGTTTTGAGGCGCACCATGACTGCGTGAGCCATCCCATCCAGTCCGAGAACAGCATGCGCTCCAGGCGCATCAGCTGGTTGGCCCGCTGGCGTTCCGCACTGCCCTCCTCCGGCATCAGCGGGGTGTGGTCGGGGAAGTTGTCCTCCAGGAGCGACATGATGAGGGCTGACTCGGTGTAGATCTTGCCATCCATTTCAAGCACTGGAAGCAGGCCAGATGGGACCTGGAGGGAGCAACCCAAGGGGAGGGTTTGGCTCAGTTAGGGTTATGGTGGATGTGGCCAGGGCTTGCTATAGTGGCCGTAGTGGGATGTAAATTAGTGTAGCTATTTGCAAGGCACCAGTTTGGCCTGCGGTCGATGAGTGGATTACTAAGAACAAATCACTCACTGTGGTGTGCATGGGTTGAACAATTCACTCATGACAGATGTTTTCCAGGGTTCGCTTTGGTGCCTACCTTCCGCATAAATTCCGCTGGCTTGTCCCCGTAGCACCGCATGTTGACCTTCTCAACCACGTAGGGTATGCGCTTCTCCTCGAGCTGCAGCACCACCTTGTGGCAGTAGGGGCACCAGGCGGCGTGGTCCCTGTGGGAATGGGGGCAGGGTTGATGGGGATTTGGAAAAAGAAGAAATGATTGGTCTGCACGAGGGACCAGGCTGCGTTGCGAGAATGGGAAAGTGGGTTGACGGGGTTTGTGTGGGTGAGCGGGGCTTGGAATGTCACGCGGGTTGCTTGTTTTACAAGTAGAAACTTTGTGATTTTTTGAGGTCGACGCAATTGCATTGCATTGCCTTTTCAGATGGATGCTCATTCAGCCCAAGTTTGCTTGCTGGCATGCCCCTCCCACCCCCACGCGTCCCCACAATTTCCCCCTACCTGTACAGTTTCACTCGCGGCTCCCCTTGCGTGCCAAAGGTGCGCAGCAGGGACTGGGGGCTGATGGGGCCCTGCAGGGGGAGGGAGGGGGATGAGAATGGGTGCTCAGGACCCGGCCCTGGAAGCAGGAGAGTTGAAAACCCCTGTAGGATTATCAAAACCCTACACCATGGCATGGGCAGGGGCCGTGCGGCACCACATGTGGCGAAAGCCGCAACCAGGCGATCCATGCAACGGCAAGGGGTCTCACACGCAACATGCAACGGCAAGGGGTCTCGCACGCAACATGCAGCCCGCAAAATAGGTGCACGTAAAATGAAGGCCACAAGTCAGTTTCAAGCCCGGAAGTTTAAATTGATGACCACACCACGACCCCAATCACACGGTCAGCGAGAGGAGAGGGTGCAAAGAGGCGCAATGAGCCGCACCCAGTAATACATCAATTAAAAAATTGGTTTGATGTTAATTTCGTGAACCAACGAGCCCCACCGTCGCGAGGTCAGGGGGTGTGACCCCCAGCTCTGCTTGTTGTGCCGCCACCATCTCTGCCAGTTGGTCCCAGGTGGGGGCTGTGTCAGAAAAGTAGAGGGGAGGGGAGGAAGTGGCCGGCCCCCCCGGGGCCTGCAGGGTTGGGGAGCAGCGTTAGCCTGTTGATGCTGTTTAGGGTTCAGGGTTTAGGTTTTAGGGTTTGCTATAGTGACCAATGAGCATGGCAGTGCCTTCCAGTACTCGGAGTTTGTGCTCTGGAGTGCTGTGGGGAGACTAAGGATGGTGAGTAGAGTTTAGGGTTTTGGACCTGGGGTTTGTTAGTGTCGACTACCCAAGGCGTGCAGTACCCCTGAGCCCAGGGTTGGTTTGGGGCGAGGAGTGCAGTGGTAGCTGAGTCCAGGTGTGTTAAGCAGCCACCCATAGCAGTGTTGCAACAGGTCTCCAAGCCAGGTACAGTTAAAATAATATGCCTCGGGGATGCCCTGGATCCACTCGTGCTGTTATGCACATATAAACCACTCTGCAAAGTCAATGCCCAACTGCACATACACATACCCGTCTACACATACCAATATCCAATACACAATACAGTGCATACAGGTTGAGGGTGCGTAAGGGTGGGTGAGCCAATCATGCATGCATATGGATATGCATGTGGTAGATACTGTGGTAGAAACGCACCGGCGACAGTGCCTTCTTCAACCCAGACAGCATGTTTCCCGCGAAACCAGCGGAAGCGCTGACCGTGGTGGTGTAAGCCCTGCCGGGACGGCTGGTGCTCGCGGATCTGGCGCTTGTCAACCTCGCAAACTGTGTGATGGCCCGACGGCCTGTGGTGTGTGCGATGCCGAGCCGGGGACTGGCGATTTGCGCGAGCATACTGAACCTACAGACTGTGATACGGCTGTGTTGTTGCGCTGTGGTAAACGCGGAGCGCGTGTATGTGTGTGTTTAGCGCTGGGAGAGGGGCAGAGGTGGTGAGTGGCTGGCAGCGTCGCATGCATGCATGCAAGTGCACACTGGGTATACAGGGCGGCAAAGCGTGACTGAAAGAAACACGCTGGCAATACAGACAGACTAAACTATTGTCCACACGCTCTACCACCGTAAAACCATAATACAAGCCGAGAGACACCGGAGGACGGGTTTTTACAGTGTGCCCACTGGGGGACTCCTGCCACACCCACATACATATTCTCCTGCTTTAACCTACGCCACCCAGCGCACCGTTGGCTTTGCAGTGTACATACTCACTCTTGCCTGAAAACCCTATAAGCATCTCTGTTGCGGGGGGCCGGCCAGACGCTGAGTATCACTGTTGACCACCTGGGCTGTGGCCCAGTTAGAAGCCATGCGGGTGCTTGGCACGGCGTGCGTGGTGGAGGACGCGTGGGGCTCAGACGACGAAGAAGGTATTTGCTATAGGATCAATACGCGGTGTGGCAGCCTTTGCGGCGCGCCGTTGGCTGTAAAGGTGGTGGCACTTAGCCCCATATGCATGCATGCCAATTGCTTGGCACCGCGTTTCGATTAGCCAGCCTACCTACCCTTGTGACCAAACCCAGCAGCCCACCCGCCTTTGGTGAGACAGTGGTAGGGTAGGCAGTGACCAAAGACCCTAGGCCAGGGTTCCTCCTATGGTTCATCGCATCCAAAACTCTAACAGCGTGTTGGAAGCGAGAAATGGCCTTGCTGAGACACACAGACTAACGCTTTTTCATCTTTATTATTGCACATACTTCTGCTTCAACCGCAGTGCTGCACTACCGTGTCCTCCTACACCCCACAATTCTTACCCCTGCACCCAGCTCAACCCCAAATGAACCCCCGACCTGCCCATTGGGGACCCGCCGCACCCACCCACCACCTTGCGCTTACCCTTTCCCTCCCTGCACATACACATGCTCCTCCCCCCTTGGCACACCACCACAGCCTGACCCCTAGGGTATTGCCCTGTAGCAGCCAAAAACCCACCGCCAGCAGGCACCCCACCCAAGCCCCGCCAGGCGAAACCCTCTCCCAGCGCCACGTCAGCATCGGCGCCGACTCCTCTGCCCGCCACTGGCGTGTACACAGCGCCCACACCCCTGCTGGGCCCACACACCCTGCAATCCCTGGTCCTCGGTGCGTGGAAACCCTCCCCCGTAAAGCCTACAAAACCCCTCACAAAACCCCTGGGTTGGTGCCACTACGCTTGCTGACACATACCATTGCCATTTACCTCCCCATGCAACGTGGGTGGATTGGGGCGGCATGGTGACCAAATTGGTTGACCCCTGTTGGTGTTGCACTGACATACCATGCATGTCATGGCATGCCCCACGCTGCCTCAAAAGGCGCCACACTGCATAGGCCAGTGTCTGGGGTGGCGCAGTGTCTGTCCACAGTGTGCACAGCGTCAGATGTTCACCACTGTATACATGGTGCCTACGGGGGTGCAGGCGTGCTGGTGGAGTGGCTGGCGGAGCTCCTTGCACTTGCGGCCCACATAATACGTCGAGTACCCAACACAAGCACAAAACCCTAAACCCTAAACACAAAAGAAACTCTGCACTTAAACCTCGCCTCAACCCTCACCTTACCCTCACCTTAACCCTCACCTTAACCCTCACTTGTAAGGGGACAGCAATCATAGTCAGCTGTTTTCCGGAGTATTGCCCCGCTCCGACTCCCAGCCTCCAATGGGGTGCGTGCAGGGGTGCTGGTGGAGTGGCTTGAGGAGCTGCTGGCATGTGCGCCCCATGTGATGCACGTGGTGCCGGACCACTGCAGGGCGGCGCTGGCGGCGGCGGCGCGCAGGGAGGGGCTGCTGGACGACAGGTGATAAGTGCCTGCTCTACCCCAGTTGGCAACCATGTTCAAAGCCCTGATCCGGCCCTTCTCAGACCCTATTCAGACCCTAGTCGCTGTCGAACCCCTGTTCCAAACCCTATATAACCTCATCAAATCCTATATAAACCCTAGCAGGCTGTTGGCGGCTATGTGGTCAACCCCCATACCGTACCAAAACTTGGCTAGGGTTTTCCATCGCCCCTGTCAGCTTTACACTTTTGCCTAGGGGTTTGGACCTCACCTGCCCTGACATCTAGCCACTCGCGTGCCTGCAGTGCCCTGGCAGCTTTATGCCACCCAGAGTGGCCCTTTCTGGATGTGTCGGGATGCACACATTTGAGTGGCCCGGGGCTCATTTCCGCGCTGGAGCAGATGCCTGCCTTGCGGGCCCTGGACATTTCGGGGTGCAAATTCTCGCCTGCCACCCTGCGCCAATTAGGGTCCTGCTGCCTCAGCCTGGAGGTGCTCCGCCTAGGTATGATAAATGCACTGTTTAGGGTTTAGGGTTTAGAGGTTAGGGTTAGGGATTTTCCTCACAACGCATGCCGTTGCAGTGGGAAGTCAATGCACATCTGTTGTGCATGCAGAGAATGTTGCGTTTGTCTGATCAACCATCAACATGTATCACATTATGTAATACAACAGAGCTGCCACCGGCCTCAAATCCTCAACCCTCAACCCTAGATTCAATTAGGAGAGTTGCCGGCTGGGTCACTGGGCCATGGCATCACAAAATTTATTATTTGTGGGTGGGTGGGTTATGATTTGTTTTGATGATGATCACAATGCAACTTGCCAGCAACATTTTAAACCTTGTCACTCATGCACGAAGCCCTCGCGCAGCTCCTAGAAATTGTTTACCTAGTAGACAAAAAAAGAACACCAAGCTGAAATTCTGTTAGGGTGCAAGAATGGTTTATGGGAAAACCTTTAGGGTTTAGGGTCCATAATCACGCTCAAACCCGCCCCTTTGCCTTCCTCAGGAGGGTCTGCAGCTGGTGATCGAGCCATGGCGTCAGCGATCAAGCACCTGACCCCCCTCCCACACCGCCCACCGGTGGTGGCCGGTGAGGGGTGGGAGCTGCTGGTGGATGGGGGTCCTGATGTGGGGCTTGGTGGGGCGGAAAATGATGGCGGCGGTGGTAATTTGGATCAAGGCAGATCGCGATTGGCGGCAAATGGAGCTGATGGTGCGGGAAGGGGTGGTGACATGGCACAATGCGGCGCTGACATGGCGCACGATGCGGCAAATGGCGACGCTAATGTGGCACAAAGGGATGCTGATGTGGCGCATGATGTGGCATGGAGTGGCGCGGATGTGGCGCATGGCAGCACTGGCACGGTACATGGTGCGGCAACCGATTCCGCCACCAAGGAGGGGGGCAGCCATGGTAATCCCAGCGACAGGCCAAACAGCGCGTCACACTGCCCTGACCCTGCATGCGCCAGGTCAAACAGTGCGGTACCCAGCCATTGCAGTCCCAGTGACAGGCCAAACAGCGCGTCACCTAGCCATGGAACCCCAAGCGCCAGGCCAAACAGCACGGCACCCAGCCATGACCCCCACAGTACAGGCAGCGGCCGTCTGCGTGCCCTAGGGTATCTCCTGTGGCCGTCGATACCCCCTGAAACCCTAGAGTGGGTGACGAGGAACGCACCGCAAGTGCGCGTCAACCCCTCCCACACCGCCCTCCTGCTGGCCAAGGCAAGTTGCCTAGACCCCAAACCATATGTTAGGGTTCTGTGCTGCAGGTGCACGTCAACCCCTCCCACCCCGCCCTCCTGCTGGCCAAGGCAAGTGGCCGAAACCCTAAACCGCTGCCATGAGACTGACTGACTGGCTGACATGAAGTGCAATTCGATGTAACCAATTCTGTTTTGCTCCCCCGCGCACCTGGGAATATACCAGGTGGTGATGCAAATTGCAATCAATTGAATTTTACCCTCGTTTTCCCGCAGGCACCAGAATACGCCCACGTGACAGTCCCGCTGGACTCGAGTGCCATTGCCAGGGTGGGGGGCTACCAGGCGCCGCCACCTGCCACGTCTACGCATCACCTCCAGGATTCGGAGCAGCAGCAGCCTCGGCCCCTGGTGCCCATCGCTGAGCGGTTCCGAATGGTGCGCCCACATTGGGCAAGCCGCGTATGCCATACTGCGTCATGTCCCACTGCATTGAATCGTGATTTGACTGTGCGAGTGTGTGTTGATGCTGGCTGGATTAGATGGCGTCTGCACGTTTACCCCCCTCTCCGTGTTTCTCTTTGCAGGAGCCTGTGCACACCCCCTCCCTCCCTCCCTGCATGACCATATGTATCCAGGGGGGATTGCAGCTTGCAACATAGTTCCCCTGATGTATCCTAGCTCTTTTTACCCATTGCAGTGGGGCTTGCAGCTTGTATCCTTCCCCCTTCCCAGCCCCCTTAATCCATCCATCCATCCATCCTATGCCCCATTATTTTCCCTGCATCACCCAGCGCCCCGACCCCCACCTCCTCCACTCCTGCATCATCATTTTGTGGTGCCTGCTTTTGGCCGCTTCGCCAATCCGCCGTGCTCCTCCCACCCCGGGCACACTCCAGTATACAGTGCCCCTTCCCCCTTGCATTGCTCTCCTTTCCCAACCCATAATCCACTCCACCTACCCCACCCCACCCAGGCGTATGTGGCGCGAGAACAGCGCCAGGCGGCCAAGGCGGAGCGCAACCGGCGCCAGGCTGCGGCGAGGGCGGCTCGCGCAGACACAATTGCCCGGGCAACGGCTGCTTTCTACCACAGCTGGGGTGGGAAGGGGTGATTGCGCTGGAGGTACCAAGCACGAGGTTTTGCGCGGGGGAGAGGAGGAATGTAGTTGGATGGTGGGTGGCCAAAGCCTGGCGGCGATGATCAATTTCGGTATGTGTATCGTTTCAAAGAAAGAAAGAAAGAAACAAAACGCCCCCACACACGGCGGCAAACCACAACCAGCAATGTTGGAAAACACAGACAAGCCGGGCAGCAACCAGTGGAACATGGCGTGGGTAACAAGGGCATAGCACCTAAGCATAGCCCCGATTAGTGTCTGTCAGTGTATGAGTCACGGGGAGCAAAGTACGAGCTGGCGGTGGTAAAGCGGGGACGGGTGCGGCGTGAATTAATTTCATATTAATCAGTGGGAGGGCCACATATTTTGGGTTCTGGCACATGGCACCACTAGTGTGACACAACAGCAGATGATACCACTTTAGTGTACTCCATTTGTACGATAAATGTTACAATATCTATTTTGTATCAATCAGTACACCACCAAATATATTCATCAATGATGTATTAGCAGCACTGCCTCAATTCCAGGTCAGCTTGTCCCCGTGAAATATTACCAGTGGTAGGACCGTAAGCACTCTGCCTTGACACATTGTCAATGTCATGCAGCTACCGCATACTGTGGAAGCCTTTCCGAAAGTCACAAAAGGTGCTATGATATATAACTTAAACAGGGATAAGCCACTTGAAGTTTGACCAAGTACTTAGTCACAATGTCTGAATGCCATCGACTGTAACAGTTGTCAATGATCACATCTAGAGCCAAAATGGTAGCTTTCACTTCGGCCATAATGATCCCCTTAAAAATATCTAGTTTCTTTTACTTTTCCTCAGTTGTTGCCCAAGAAAATGGCACAGTATCCGATAGAGTCTTATAGGCTATCAACATTGCGGTATTAGCTGCAGCTCCCTGCTGGCCATGCCACCATACCCCATGCTGCAACTACTATTATGGTTGGTCGGGTATCATACCATAATGGATAAATATGACACCCCAAATTTGTATGGGGCCCTACAAATTTGTGAATGCATGCTCATCATAAAAGAATTAAGTCACTGCAGTGCACGCATGTGTGCAAAGCAGCTGCTGGGAGAACCACAATACCGTAATGCAGATGCACTGCCACAGCACTTCAACTGCCACTGCAGCAGCAGCAGCAGCTACTCTAGCATTCATGCCGTGTCATAGCACACTATGCTACACGCATGCACACCCTTCCTTGCCCTGGCACGGGTCACCACTGGGCCATGCGCCTTGACATCCGCCTCAAGCAGCCCCTCCATATAGTCCTGCACCCAGAGCAAGGCAGCAAGCCTGCCGCCGTCATCCACCACCGCATCCGCATATGGCGCCTCCACCCCCTGCCCCCCCAGCTCCTCCGTATTAACCCTCCTCCCCTGTCCCTCCAACAGCTGAGCACTCTTGTTGTCCTCCAGCGCTACCTCCCACCCCGGCCCCACCACCCGCAGCTGTGTGTCATGGCCCCGCAGCTGGAATGCAGGGTGCAGGGGGGCGGTAAGGGTCACGTGAGGGCAGTGCGGAGCATACAGAGAGGTGAGCCTGGGCAAGGCTGGGAGCTGGATACATCTCTGATCTGTGTACAAATACTTCTCTACGACACTCAGCTCCTGAACCGTGGCTGGCACGTGGGGTAGCAGCTGTGCTGTTAAGGATGGGAAGCACTGATCCACAGGCTGTGCACTGGGGGCAAAAGGCTGCCCAATCAGCCCCTGTCAGCACACGAGGCACGCTTGGTCCTGAAAATGCGTCCAGGACAAGTGTCTCCAGGCCAGCGGGCCACCAGCAGGACCCACGTGGCAGCTGCAGCGCAGACCCTCTCGATTCCAAGGTGAGAGCGCTTAGAGCAGTTGCAGGGCGCAGGTCCAATGTGAAATCTGTTTTCACCACCATCAGCTTCAGGCTGCGCAGGTTGGGGAGGCTGGCAAGAGGGAGGCGCAATGCGAGTGGAGCTTCATATGGGCCGCCCTCCCAGAATCCCACCATCAGTGCGGCATCCACCAGAGAGGGGAGGGGCGGCAAAGGGTAGGGGTCAGCTCCAACAATGGGAGACCGTGATCCAGGCTTCTGATTTATGGAAAGGCTGGTGAGCGCTGTCAGGTGGCTGAGGTGTGCGCACGCAGCTGCCCAGCGCTCGCACTCCGCTGCAGTACTGCTCACAGGTGCCCTTGGCAGGCCTAGGGAACATGAGTCCACGAAAATGTCCAATGTCTGCAACCGATGCAGGCGCGCAACTGCCACGACCAGCGCTTCATAACGCTGAAGCAGAGCCTCACCCTGGGCCCTCCAAACTCCTATTTGCAGCACTTGCGCACGTGCAGGCACCATAGACGTCACCAGGCGCAAGCAGTCCTTGATTACCTAGTAATACGGTAGGTGCAGCTCTCTTGTGTAGCGCAGGTGGGGGCACAGCCAGTCTAAAGAGCACCTGAAATTGTCCAGGCCTTCATCCACCACCTCCCACAGCACGCCCTGGCCCAGCAGCAGGTTGTGCCAGCGCTTGCACACGCTGGCGGCGCGGGTGCGTTGGCGCAGATGCAGGCACAGCAGCACCTGCGGCAGCAGGAGCAGCAGGGTTGTAGTGTCGTTCTCATGTGCGGGTGCTCATATTCAACCATCTACAAGGGTTTGACAGCCAGCAAACTGTCCTGGTCGGCCATTGCACAGGTTCATTTAGGACCAGTTCGTACAGGTACTAGTACCGTCAGGCAACAGCAATTGACTCCTGTGGCGAGTGCAGGACGTCTCAACTGAACTAGCACACAGGCTTGCTGAGTTGAACCTGGACAAACACTGGAGTGCCACTGGACAGTGCAACACCACAGCGTGCATAGGAAACCTACTGGCACACACCTAGCACCACTCCTATGGTCTACGATACAACCCATTGAACGCACACGCCCTGCCTGGCAGCATTACCTGTGCCAGGGCGTCGTCAGGTAGGCTGTTGATGTGCCCTCTGGGAGGGTTCAGGGATGCCATGGCTGGTGTGTGGCTGTGAAGGCAGCCTACTGGATACGTGGAGCTTGAGAGACAGCGTACCAGGGCGTGAGAGCCACCGTACCACAACTCTTCCAAGTTGACGTCGTTGTGATGTGCTTGTAACTCCTGGAAAGGTGGAACAGAGGTACGATGGCAACACAAGGTTCTAGAACCACAATTTTTGAAAGTTTTGAGGACACAGGACATCACCCACCTGCATGGAATAATGGGTCTGACTTATTGAAAACGCTTATGTACTTCTGGCGTGATTTCACAGCGTCTGGCGTATTTGACATGCATGCGCACAAGCCCGCAATGCATTCACTCTCAGAGTGGCCTATTTGCAACTTGTTCAATCGGCTGGGTACGATTCAACGTATATGTAACTTCCAGGCCGCTCGTATATTAGCTAAGATGAGCTTGGGCGGGTGAACCGTTGTGGGAGCGGGCCACACAAACGTTTTTTGTTATGGCGGGAAACAAGTTACCAAAAACGGTAACCTTCACCAGTATTTTCAAATTAAGAGAGGCTGCCTGCGATAGTCCTTCTCTCTTTATACTAGAATATTACGTGCAGCTGACCACTGCATAGCATGCACAGGCTATACGTGTTTGTGCTACTGTTGAAAGTCCGCCTGTTGGCACAAAATATTGTTATGTGGCATCATCAAGTGGCACAGCCCAGACTGTTGTAGTTGCCTGTTAGCGCTTCCGTAAGGGCAGAACCCTTCCTGGCTGTGGGTGAAACGTGGATGATCACATGCTGAGCTAAAATGGTAGCTTTGACACCTGCCACTTTTTTCACAAATAGATGATTCCTTTTGCTTTTTCTCGGCCTAAGAAATTTGGCACTGTGACCGTATCCTGTAGGCTATTAAAAAAGTGTGGCACTCTCTGCCGGCCCTGCCATCATCACACCGCAGGATGCAAATGGTACTAGTGTGGTTGGCTCAACTTGACAAGAGTGTGAGTGCAAAGCTGGGAGAACCATGTCAGGCAGCTGCTACTTCAAGTGCTTGCAAACTGCCACTGCAGCAGCTGCCTCGTCATACAGTCCCCACCCACGCCCGCTACACTAGCATTCATGACGTGTCATAGCACACTATGCTACACCCATGCACACCGCTCCTGGCCCTGGCACGAGTCAACACTGCGCCATGAGCCTCGACATCCGCGCCACGCAACCCCTCCACATAGCCCTGCACCCAGCGCAAGGTAGCCAGCATGTCACTGTGTTCCACCAATGCATACCTCTGTAGCGCCTCCACCCCTCGCCCCCCCAACCCCTCAATTCTGACCCTCCTCCCCTGCCCATCTGCATGCTGGGCACTGTTGCTATCCTCCAGGGCTACCTCCCACCCCGACCCCACCACCCGCAAATGATGGCCGTGCCCCCGCAGCTAAAATGCAGGGTGCAGGGGGGTGGTGAGGGTCACACTCGAGCAGCGCGGCGCATACAGAGAGGTGAGCTTGGGCAAGGCCGGGAGCTGGATGGAATCCAGAAATCTGTCTGAGAGAAAGCATTGCTTCCAACCATGCTCAGCTCCTGAACCGTAGCAGGCAGGTGGGGCATCAGCTGTTCTGCGATGGACTGAAAAGCACCAACCCACAAGTCACGCATGGGCGGCAGAAAGGCTGCCCAATCATCCTCTGACAGTATGGAAGGCACGCTTGGTGCTACAAACGCCTCGAGGGTAAGTATTTCCAGGGCGGCTGGCCACCAGGGCTCATGTGGCAGCTGCAGTGATGACTTTCTCAATTCCAAGGTGAGAGCGGTCAGCGCGGTTGCCGGTCGCATGTCCAATGTGAAATCTGCATTTACCACCAGCAGCTTCAAGCTGCGCAGGTTGGGCAGGCTGGCAAGAGGGAGGCCCCATGCCACTGGCGTTACGGGTCTGGACGGCTGCCAAGAATCCACCATCAGTGCGGCATCCAGCACAGAAGCGAGGGGCGGCAAAGGGTAGGGGTCGGCACCAACGACGGGGGATTGGGCAGCCCCCATCTGATTCATCGAAAGGCTGGTGAGCGCTGCCAGGTGGCTGAGGTGCGCGCAGGCAGATGCCCAGCGCTCGCACTCCGCCGCAGTACTGATCCCAGGTGCCTCCATCCTGCCTGGAGGTGCATACACCCTTATGTCCAATGCCTGCAGCCGATGCAGGCGAGCAACAGCAACAAGCAACGCTTCATAACACTGCAGCTGAGACTCATCCTGGTCCCTCCGAGCTCCTATTCGCAGCACTTGCGCACGCGCAGGCGCCATGGACGTCACCAGGCGCACGCAGTCCTTGATTACCCTGGAGAGAAGGTGCAGCTCTCTTGTGCAGTGCAGGTGGGGGCACAGCCAGTCTAATGGCCACCTTCTAGCCAGCCCTTCATCCACCACCTCCCACAGCACGCCCTGGCCCAGCAGTAGGTTGTGCCAGCGCTTGCACACAGTGGTGGCGCGGATACGTTCGCGCAGGTGCAAGCACAGCAGCACCTGCGGCAGCAGGAGCAGCAGTGTTGTCGCGTCGCTCAGATGCATGAGGTGCCTGTATTCACCCCTCTAGAAGGATCGAGGGCTTAGAGATGTGTCTCTGGAACGGCCGCAAGTGCAGATGCATATGCCCATCCACGACCTACCCACTGCGGGGCATCATCCATGCGTATAGGGTACCAAGTGCCTTCTGGCAGCAGCACTGGACTCCTGTGGCATGTGCAGGACATATAACATGACAAAACAAGTTGTTCCAAGCGTGTGCATCAGAATGAAGTTGGCCGTTGACAACAATAACAGCGCAATAACAGCGTCAACAATACCAGTGCAATAACAGCGTCCACATCAAACCCAGCGTGCAAAACAAGGAAAGCTTCTGCTCACACCTAGGTGTGGGGCAGGAGGTGTGCGCTTAACCACACCCCTGCTGCAACACACCGAGCCACGCCGTTCTGGCCTGGCATACAATATACCAAGCGCATAACACCCTGCCTAACAGCGTTACCTGTGCCAGGGCATTATCAGGCAGGCTGTTGACGTGTCCTCGGGCAGACTGCACTCCCTCTCCAGGAGGGTTGAGGGATGCCATGGCGGACTGCTGCAGATATGTGGACTGTATGTGTATGTGTATGTACCAGATCTAGATGTACGAGACTTAAAAGCAGCGTACCAGGGGGTTCAAAACCACCGTACATTAACCCTCTCAAGTTGGCCCTCGTTGTGTTGTGCACGAACTCCTAAAAAGGCGGAACAGAGGTACGATGTTGAAGGTTGTATATGCCAAGCAATGCATGCATTTTCTCCGCAATGCATGCATGCATATTCAAGTGGGCTCAGTTGTAAGTACGTGTTAAGCTAAGCATACTTATAAATACACCCCCAGCTTTCGACAGTTGGCCTTGGACCCAGACAAAATTTCTGCGGCGCAATTGGAGCTGCCGCCTCATTAACCACTGCGATGGTTTTAAGTTGTTCACATGCACTGCGGAAAGAACACCAGCCAGCTCACTGGCACACTCCCTGAAGAAAGAGGCTGTACTGGCCATAGCTGATGGAGCTTTACCAGACGATCAAATTAACCACTTGTTGGCCGCAGTGGCCGCAGTGACAGATGTTGAGAGGGATGCATATGCGGAGACTCTCTCGCCGCAGGGAGTGCTACGTATCCTGGCTTCCCGACCTCGCAGCGGTATGAGTCACAGTGACTATTTTTGAGGCATACACTCTTACCGGTAGCTCGTATATTTCCAGTCTCGTCAGGGAATGCGGCATTCGTGTAGGAGGCTGTGTTTGGGCACAGGGCAGCCACTGATTCGTCTGGGACTCCCGGTGACAGCCAACCCGTTGTTAGGTCCACGAATCTGCTTTGTCTGTGGCTTTTATTGTAGCTGAAACACTCTAGGACATGGGCTGTCCACAACCTGGCCTCACCTTGCTGCTAAGCAACCCTGTTCTGCAGGCTCCCTGATTGATGAGCTCAGGCTCAAACTCAACAACCTCACCGTGGCGGTGAACGCCCTGAACGACAAAGTCGACAAGCTGATGGACAAAGTTGACAGGAGCTTCAGGTTGGGGCCCACACCGATGTCTATCAGTTAGGACCACCCACCCCTGCCAGCAGGGTCGGTTGAAGGACCGCCTCCTGGTGGCTCAGCAGCCATTTAACCTCCTGTGTGTTTTTGCCTACCCAGGGGCAACAGGAGGTCGTTGAAGCCCTCCCGGTCAACACGGGGCACCCTCCCACCTGTGCTGGAGAGCGAGGAGGAGGGCGTGCACGGGTTGGTGCCCAAGACTCCCACTGCACGCTTGGCATCTTGAAGTTGGGCATGGAAGTCCTGCAAGGGCAGAGCCAGTTGATGGCGCAGGTGGGCTATGCACATGAATGGTACGCCATGCTGCGTGGACGGTCTGCCGCCGAGCATGTTTGCCACCATAAGAACTTGCAAGTTGGAACTGCAACTTGGATCAACTTTGGAACTGCAGCTTGGAGCTGCACCGCTAGGGTTTGCCCTGCTAGGGTTTGCCGTCAGTTTCACTGCAACCACCCTCGTACGCCGTGTCCCCACCTGCATGTTCCTTGTCTCCCGTATGTAGTCCAGCTCCTGCACCCGCCCTCCCGCCACTATACGCAACAGTGTGGTACATATATGCTGTGACATGCGATCACCATTCTTTTTACTAGATGGTTGAGTATCTCATGCACTACATCAGACATGTGCCCCTTCCCCCGCACACACGCTATATTAGCCCGTACGGCCCCACATCCCCCACCACACCCCCCACCATTCTACACCCCACCCCACCCAGGCGTGGATCGGGGGACAGCGCCAGGCGGCCAAGGCGGAGCGCAACCGGCGCCAGGCAGAGGCAAGGGCGGTGCGCGCAGACACAATTGCTTGGGCAACGGCTGCTTTCTGCAGGCTCCCAGCAAACGGACCAGCTATAGCCCCAGCTCGACAACCTTGCTGTGACAGTGAACAAGCTGGTGGCCAAGGTTGACAGAAGGTTGGGGCCTACACCGATATCTACCAGTGAGAACCACCCACCCCAGCCAGGACTGGCAGAAGGACCCCTGGCGGGGATGGATACTTCCTCACTGGTAGATATTGGGGTATTGCCCAACCTTTTGTCCACCTTGTCCCTCAGCCCGTTGACTGTCGCGGTGAGGTTGTTGAGCTGGAGCTGGAGCTGATAGCCTTGCCAGCTGGCAGGAGGCGGGGGGAAGTGTGGGGGAGGATGGGCCCGCAGCTGACCTGGGTGCACACAGATGGGCGGCGAGGAGCTTAGCGCCGCTGCCACCGCCCCCTCACACAGCGCCGCAGCCCACAGGGAGGTGCCGGGGCCGGGTCAAGGTAGAAGCCGGAGAAAAATCCTGGAGGGGTGGGCAACAGGGGTCAGGCAGGACAGACGGCAGGTGCTGCTACTGGTGGCAGCCGGGGTGACAGGGCAACAGGCAACGCTAATGGGGCAGGAGTGAGTGGGGACAGATCAGCAGCGAACAACTGGGTGTATGTCAGCCAACTTTGAGACCTGCTTGTGTCATGTCTTGTATTGAGCAAACGTCAGCTGCCTCGTCTATGGGGCGTTGTGGATATAGACTCAGAGTCTGCTGTCAATTACTTGTACTATGGTCTAGAGCCTAGAGACTGTGTGACTCCTTTCCTCCAAGTTGGGGGGAATGGATTGAAAACAGTTATACACTGTAAGTACGAGAGGCATCACCTTTGTCAACTAAATCCTGAAGTGACCATGCCACTTGCAAGCGCCCATATATCGTCATTGGGTGACACTTCTTGTGTGGCTTCAGAGCGTCTAGGCAGATGCTTGTGGACGCATCTGCCATATTTTACATGCATGCGTTCAATTCTGCATTACAAGCATGCACTGTCAGTGGCCCAACGGTAAAGAAGAAAGAAAGAAACAAAACGCCCCCACAAGGCGGCACACCACAACCAGCAATGTTGAGAAACACAGACAGGTATGATTACACACACGAGGCCGTTTGTATATATAATGTGACATAATATCTGCTGCCGTGAACCTAAGCGGGCGGTTGTAACATGTCCCAATGGGAGCTGCCAACACATTTCCTAATGGCGGCAAAAGGATACTTGCAGGTCATACCCTCAGCAGCTTGAAAAACTAAAGAGGCTGCCAGTGGCTAGTGCCGTGGATAGCCCGTCTTTATCCTGTACTTTTGAATCTTGCATGATGCTGAACACTGCATATCATGTTGTGCAGCTGGAGCCCCACTGTCTATACACGCCTGGGTTTAGAATTTGACATAACAACAAGCAAACAAGAATAATTAATGTTGTTATGAGCAACGGTCATCTGGCAAAGCCTTGAAACTAATTTAAAGCAAAATAGATTAACAAAACGCAACTTGCGTGACTATTGACCATTGGCAATAACGAAGCGCAATGCCCTCACAGCACTGCCTGCACAGGACTGCCAACCCCCCTCAGTACCCTCCAGATGGCGTAAGAGGACGCAGCTTCCTCCTTCTGCGCACCCAAATTCCAAACCTAAACCCAAAACCCTAGTTCCTACCATGTACCCTGTTCGCTGCAGCTCCCTGAACCCTAAACAATGTGCTCTGCGCGCTCAAGCTCAATGTACACCTGCTGGGCACTGGGCCTCTGAGAGGGCTCCTGCTTCATGCACAGGTCGATGAGATCGGCAACGGATTTTGGGCATTCCTGCGGGGGCGGGGAGGGTATTAGGTGGGAGGAGAGGGCAGGTGGTGTTGCAATGATGTTGATGGGGTTCTGATGGCAGATGGAGGAAACATTCTCGGGTGGTTGTGCCAGCAACACGTCATTCCATGTCATGCCATTGAATATCTGGTTCCGGTTGTAATTTGTGAAGCTGTACAGCCAGTGATTTATGGATGTGTCTGTTTATGCCCACCTCTTCCCACTCCCCAACCCCCACCGTCCACCACCTCATGTCCAGCACCGCCAGGTCCTGGCCCCAAACCCTACCCCCCAAACCCTAAAACCTGCTCACCTGCGGCACCTCCAGGTCCCTCAGCCTGCACCTCTCCGCTATCTGCCCCGTGCACAAAACCCTAACCCCACTCACCCAAAACCCTAAACCCTAAAACCCGCTCACCTCCGGCACCTCCAGGTCCCTCATGTTGCACCTCTGCGCCATCTGCCCCGAGCACAGCTCCCACAGCAGCATGCCCAGGCTGTACACGTCAGCCAGGCAGCTGCAGCCCCTGGCGCCCATCATGATCTCGGGGGCTGTGTATGTGAAACAGCCCATGGTGGAGGATACGAAGGTGGGGTTGGACAGGGTGCGCGCCAGGCCGAGGTCGGAGATCTTGGCGCGGCCGTGGGCGTCCAGGAGCACGTTGTTTGGCTTGAGGTCCCTGGGATGGGGAGTAGGTTGTGGGGTGTGGGTAGTGCGCAGGCGGATGGATACAGTTGGTACCACCTCAGGGGTTGCTGGGGTCTTGCGTTTGATGGCGCCAATGGTTGCGGTTATGAGGTGGACCAAGCCTGTTCGGTACGTGGGCCCGGCCATAGGCATTGAGGAGCGCGTTGTTGGAATTTGATCATTAGGATGGGCTGGGTGGGTGACCCGATGCTTCTGGGATAGGTGGTGGGGGGGAAACAAGTCCCTGGGATAGCATGGATGGAGCCTGACACCCATGGTGTGCACTCCCCTATGGTGTCCCTATGCGCCCATCTGGGGCAGCAGGTCCACATGTGCGTACAAAGCGTGTCGAGGCCATGTGACCGAGAGGGGGTGTGGATGAATGTGGACCCACCTGTGCACCACCTCGTTTGCGTGCATGCACACCAGGCCCCGGGTCACATCTAGGGCGATACCCCTGCCCTTGCCCCACCACCCCAGCTGCCGAGGGCCACGCAGGCCATCCTTCTTCAGGGCTGTGGCCAAATCCCCGCCAGCCATGTACTCCATCACCAGCCACGCACTGGAATCCCCATGCGCGCTCCCATTGTGTTGCACACATGCACCGTAGAACTGCACAATGTTGGGGTGGGCCTGTAGGGTGAGGGAGAAGGGAGGTAACATAGGTATGCATGTATAGAAGCAATTAATGGTATCCTGACCACAGCGATCCATTAACTAGTATAAATTTTCAAAGAAGGTCTGGACGGGCTGACTTTTAGTGACACTATCAAGGCTCTAGAGTGGTCCGGTTCATGGCATTCACATGGACGGGAGGTGGGAGCCACTGAGGGACGTAGGAGGAAGCCAACAACTACATCCTACACACCACCCCTGACCTTACCAGTGGACACCCTGCCTCCACCACTCCAGACCCGAATGGTGCAAGCCCTGCCCCAACAACCCCCCTCCCCACCACCCACCTGGTGCGCCAGCCTCTGCAAGAGCACCACCACCCTCTCTACCACCACCACCACCGTCACTGTCACCACCACCACCACCACCACCATCGTCACCACCACCACCACTACCACCACCACCGTCACCGTCACCACCACTACCAACAACAACAACAACAACACCTCCCGCACCACCACCCACCTGGTGCGTAAGCCTCTGCATGAGCACCACCACCCTCTCTACCACCATCACCACCGTCACCGCCACCACCACCACCACCACTACCACCACCGCCACCACTGTCACCACCACCACCACCACCACCACCACCACCGTCACCACCACCACCACCACCAACAACAACAACAACAAAGACAACACCTCCCGCACCACCACCCACCTGGTGCGCCAGCCTCTGCATGAGCACCATCTCCTTCTCCAGGCCCGCCCATTGCTCCACAGGGTCATTGGCATCCCCATGAAGCACCTTGATGGCACAGGGGAGTGACTCCCAACCAATTGCGCCCCGATATACAGTGCCGAAGCTGCCCTTGCCTAGCTCCACAGGAGCACCCTGAGGGTCTCTGCTCATGACCACCTGCAAGGGTGTAGGGTTTTGGGATTTAGGATTTAGGGGAGGGTGTCTGGACCAGGTGCAAGTGCGGGTTGTGGGTGCAGGGTAGTGTGGGGTGAGAATTGGGACCCTAAATATGATTGGGGGTTTGAGAGGGCAGCACATTACATAAAGACCCTAGGGGCGGCGAGTCAGCGCTAATAATTACTCCAAGCTTGGCGGTACTCGAGGCCATTAAAATTTCAGCGGTGGTAAATACTCCAAGCTGGCGATACCCTTAGGGTTTGTACCTGGTCCGGCCGTAACCTCTCCACATCCTCACTCAAGAGGCGGCCCAAGGGGGGGGGCTGACGAGGGGGGACAGACTGCGAGGGGAAGGGGTACAGGGTTCAGTAGCCAGGCAAAATATGCGGTGGGCTTTTCATAATAAAATGTGTCTCTGTACGGATTTCAGGCATAAAACATGTGTCTTGAGCCCGTCGCAAGCATAGACTCTGTCAACCAGCCCACGAGCTCGCCTAGAGGTTTGAGTTCTTAAACTTCGGGTGTTGCAGGGAGGAAAAGGGTCGATGGTGCCGCATGGGCAAGCCTGGCTGCTAACCTTGCTGTGTTGCATGTGCCTACTGCTTTGAGGAGGTGTTTTGTACCCCAGAACATGCAGTGCTTTAAATCCTGGAACATGGTGCTTCGAATCCCTTGAAAAGTGGTGCGTCAGATCCCTAGAACGTGGTGCTTCAAGTCCCTAGAGAGAACAGACTCTGGAACCCATCCCTGGACTCACCCCGGGATCTGAATCTAATGAGTCGAGCGTCGCAGGTGGGGAAATGGCCCCTTGTGGATTGGCCTGGGGAGGAGAAACAAGCTGTGTAAGGGGGTTGCTAACAAGAAATGGTGGGAAAGTTATGACGACAGTGATGGTGGTGGACCACTACCCGACAGGCGCTGGCAGCAGCTAAGGGGAAACAGACATGTGGAATGGGGTCGCACATGTATGGGGGTGACACACACTACCCAACAGGTGCTGGCAGCAGCCAGGGGGAAAAGAAACATATGGCGCACCTGTTGGGGGTTGAGCAGCTGGCGGGGCCCCGCGTCACCCTGCAGCTCCCGCAGGTAGTTATTTAGGAGAAATGCAACGGGGGGGGTGGGATCTGCGGCGCGGGGGGCGGCTGGCTCCAGGCATGCCCTGTGGGCGCGGTCCATGAATTCCCTGCCCTGCAAGGGGAGTGGGGAAACGGAAGCATGGGAGGGGGTTCCGGCTGAAGCGCGTGTGGTTGTGGTTGATGGTTGTGGTGGTGGTGGTGGTGGTGGTGGTGGTAGTGGTGGTGGTTGGGAGAATGTGGTGGTGGCGGTGGTGGTGCCTGCCACAACTGGGGTGGTGGCACACCTAGCTGCGTGGTTCCAAGGCTGGTGGGTTTTAGGGTTTACGATTCAGGTTTAGGGTTTACATGGATGGTGCTGCTTGGCGGCGCATGTGTCAGACTAACTGTAATCTTGCCAAGTGCGGGATCTGGCCAACAGCATAAACCTCATAACAACAGAAATGAGACTAATAACGGCATTAAGAATGCCGCATCTCGCCGGAACAGGGGCAGGCATTCCCAGCAACCAAGGGGTGCGGAGCAATGCGCGCTGTAAACTTACTAGGCAATACATGAACCTCACCATGGGATCGAGAAATGCAAGTGATCCCAAAGTGCATCCCCAGTGAACCCCCACCCCCACCACTCACCAGCTGCCACTGGTGCTGCAGCATCTGCTCCGCCACCTGGGGATCCCCAACCTCGTACACCACCCTATCCACCTCGGTGCCCTCCTGGGGGAGGGTGAAGCTGACTGCAAGCAAGGGGGACCAGGTTTTAGGGTTTAGAGAAGGGGGGCAGGGGTCACGTTGACACCCAGCAGGCGCAGTTTCAAGACCAGGGATTCAGGGTTTAGGGAGGGGCTACAAGGACGATGTCGACTACTGGGAAGATGAATTACAATAAGGTTGAGTTGTAGGGCTCAAGGTATGGGTCCAGGTTGGTCAACATGCCTGGCAAACCCCCAGGGAGTGTTTGCGCTGTGGGTGCATGGGCAGCGACATTAGGGGTTGAGCAGGGGAGTACCTCTGCATCCTATCCTTCTCCCATTCCAATACTGTACCTCTCCTCCACCCTACGCATAATGCTACGCCCATCAATGGTGTGCGCACCCGCACCCCCCCTCTCCCCCCCACTTAGTTATCCTCAATCACACCCACCATTCATACCCACCGCTAACACCCTCCCATCCACACCACCCAACCACACTCAACCCCCACTCACCCTGCATCTCTGCCATCTCACTGCCACCAATGTACCTCCCCTCCCGCGCGTACTGCAGCCATTGGCGCTCCCGCAGCTCCTCACTGGACATGGCAAACAGCACGCAGGCTGTCCTGAAGCGAGCATTGCGGAACAGGGATAGACGGTGGGCGCGCTTGAAGGGGTCGACACTGCGGGGGTGGCCGGGGGTGGGGTGCTGGTGGGGCTGTTTTTGTGCGGGGAGAGCAGGGGGGTTGATGAGGGTGTGAGGGAGGGAGCGAGGGGGTCCATGATACAGAGCAGCACCCTAATAGTATTTTGAAGCGGGCATTGCAGAAGAGAGACAGGCGCTGGCGCGTTTTAAGGGATTGACACTGCGTGAGTGGGTTTGGAGGTTTAAGGGTGGTGGTGGTGTGTGTGTGTGTGTGCGTGTGTGCGTGTGTGTGCACATGTGTGTGCGTGGGTGGATGTGTGCATGTGTGGGGCAATTCGCTAACTAATCTCCAGTAGTTTGTAACAAGGTGCACTGCACTTACTGGTTTTGGTCGATGATGTAGCTCCCAGGGCAGGTGACGACAGCTCAAACATCTCAAAGCACGCAGTAGGTCTGGCCCCCTGTGCACTCCCTTTGTGCATCTGCACACATACGCCCACATCCACTGTGCAGATCCTAGGTGCAACGTGCACACTCATTCTGGAGAATGGTGTGGTTCCTAGGTGCAACATGCGCACTTTGTCCTGGTCTATGATGTAGTACCTGGCGCAGCCTGCAGGTTTCCAAGGTCGAAGGTATAGGGTCTATGGCTCCTAGGGGTTTGGCACGATTAATTGTTTAGGGTTTAGAGTTTAGGGTTTGTGGGGCCAGCGCATGTTCGTACTTGTTCTGGTCTATGATGTAGTTCCTGTTGCAGCCCGCTGCGCGCTTCAGCAGCTCCTCAAACATCTCCAGCGCAGGCACTATCAGGACCTGGTGTCGGCCCCAGTAGTTGCGGTGCTTTTCAAGGTGAGGGACCTGGGGGTAGGTGGGAATGGTGAGTGGGGTTAGGTGGGAATGGTGAGAGTCGCTACTGGAGTTATTTTCATTGCTTTACTGTCTCCACGCATGTTGCAAACAACTTGGAGAACTTTCTGCAAAAAAGTGGATTTTCTTTCTTTTCATTCTACAGTCCCCATCAGGACCTGGTGTCGGCCCCAGTAGTTGCGGTGCTTCTCAAGGTGAGGGATCTGGGGGAAGGTGGGGGGGAGTCACTATTGGTGTCAGTTTTTATTGTTATTCTTTTTCCCAGGAGGGGAGAGAGGTCACTTTGGAACATTTGGTTCATATTCCATAACCAATATGAACTAAATGTCTGTTCATACTTCCCTCTGCTTTTATCCTACACATGTATTGCGAGATAACCCCTGGACCCTACACCCTGACCACCACCCTCTTCATCTGCTCCATGATGTAACCACCCTGACAATCACGCTCTAAACCCTAAACCCTAAGTCAGGCACCATAGACCCTGAACCCTAAGCCATGACACCTAGACCCTGAACCGACCCGCATCTGCTCATGACGTAACCCACTCCAATGATCACATCTCAAACCCTAAAACCTACGCCCTGAACCATAGACCCTGAACCCTAAGCCATACACCCTACACCCACCCGCATCTGCTCCATCACGTAGTCCACCCCGATGATGATGTAGCGCTTGATGGGGTGTGCTGCTGCGTGCGCTTTGGCCCACCTGGTCTTGCCAGCCCCCGGCAGCCCCACTGTAACCAGCACCTCGCACTGGTTGGGGGAGGCGGGCTGGTGGGGGGTGATTGCGCCGTGCCCGGGGTTGGAGCACACAGCCTGTGGGGATTAGGGTCAAGGGTTCGGGCCAAGGGTTGGGTTCAAAGGTTGAAGTGGTGGGGGGGTGGCAGCTCAATGGATCATTGCCACAATACCAATTTGATCCTCTCCCGTGCAATGCAATTACTAGATTCCCGTGGTCATGAGCCAGTGACATGATTATGATTATGATTATGATTATGAGCCAGGGGAATGTGCTTATTGAATCCCCGTGATCCTGAGCCACATCCGAATGCCATTTGACCCTTGATTATGACTTTTAAAATCAAAGGCGCTGCTCTGCCCGCCCTGCACATCCAGCTGAATATCGGAAATGATCAAGAATTTCCACGCCCTGCACCCTGCTTGTAGGCTACCCCTTCCCCGCACCTGCCATGGCGCACTGTTTTGCCTCCAAGGAAATTCCACCGGGGTGCAAAAATCCACCTGCACCTCCATGTTCTTCACCAGCACATGGGGATACAGCGCATCCCCGGGGCCCCGGGGCTTGGGGATGCGCTGGTCCGCATACCCCTGCCAGACACCGTTCACCATAAACCCGATGGCGCCATGTGTTGGCGAGAAGTCAAGGTTGACCAAGCACACCAGTTCATCGCCCTCTGCCCCAAACCCTGTGCCGTACTCCTTGAATAGGCGCCCTGGGAGCCGCACAACACTCCATTTGACTTTAAACCTATCACCATAATCAATCAAATCATTGTTATTATGAGGAATACGCACCAGCCCTTCATAGTATAAATTGTTGTTGTGATGAGGATTACGCACCAGGCCTTCATACCCACACCAGTCCGCTCCGCCCCTAGTGCCCAAGCATCCCCCTGGCAGCGGCCCACGCAACATTCATGAACACCCTTACAAGGGGTTTTGGGCTCCTCCTTCTATCCGCCCCCTCACCCGCCGCCCGTGCACCCAACCCGGTGATCATCCACCCCAAACCCTAAACCCTAAACCCTGTGGAATCCAAGCCCCTCACCTGAACAGTACTTCCCAGTGCCCCCATACCCATACGACCCCTTCTCAAACCCCAGCGTCCCTACATCCCCATGGCATCGACTCACACCCATCCTTGCCAGGTGCTGGTGGTGGGATCTGCCCTCGGGGAGGCGCAGGGGTTGGGTGATGGGCACCGCACGCACCACCCGCATGCGGAAGTAGTACTGTCCCTGCCAGATGCCTGCGGTGGAGGGTATGGGTGGGAGCGGAGGTGTGGGGGTGGTGGCATGGAGGTGGGGATGGGAATAGGAGTGTGGCAAGGGCTGACGTAAAGGGTGGCGGGTGTTAGGGTTTGAGGGTTTGAGTATGGGATTAGCCTCCCGCAAGTGCACGTAATAGCGGCCTTGCAAGGTGCCTGTGGGTGTGGGGGGGAAGCACACGTGCGGTGCTTGAACCTCCACCACTGTGGGTTGGGTTTCGGGTTTCGGGTGTAGAATCAAGGGGTGCGGTGCTTGAACGCAGTGTGGCGGAGGTTCAAGCGGCCACTCAACCCTAAACCCAAAACCCTTATCCCCACCTATGTTTGCCCTTGCTCCCGCCCACATGCACGCAAACCCCCCTCTGCTCAAACTGGACCCCTGCAGGCTGCTATCTCTGTCGAATTCAAAATGCAGGCTGCAGTCAAGCGGGTTGAGGGTCACGGGGATCTGGAACATGGTGGGGTTTGGGGTTGGCTGTGGGGTGGCTGTAGGTGGCTGTGGAGTGGCTGTGGGGTTGGCTGTGGGGTTGGCTGTGGGGTGGCTGTGGGGTGGATTGTGGGGTGGAGGTGGGGGTTGGGGCTGGCTGGCCAAGAATGCTGCGAGTATGCTTGGGTGGGCCTGTGGTGTTTGCTGGTTGTGCAAGGGCCTGATGCAACAGTGGTGCACTAGTGGGCGGTCTGCGCCTGCGCCAGGTGCAGCTGGTGGGAGGGTGGGCGGGAGGGCCCTCCGGAGCGTGGCCCCTGCTGCTGTGCTGATGTCGTGTTCAGGGCCTCCCCCCTGCCTCTGAGTCCACTCCCTGGTCCGCTCCCCAGCTGGTTGAAGGAAGGTGCTGCGTGCTACCTCTGGTCAGCCCCTGGCAAGGGTGTGGTAAGGGTGCTGGTAGTGCCACGTAGGGTGCTGTGGCTAGCCAAACCGCCTTGTGTGCAGTGGTTAAGTGGAGGCGGGCTGCATACACGCATACTGGTGTGGATGGCTTGGGCAAATACTATGGGGCATTAGGATGGGTGGGGGGTAACTGAGGATGCGCTGGATTGCATTGCATTGCACAGTGCCGTGCATGCTTGGCAGGCCGAATCCTGCACACCCCGGTGCAAGGTGTTGTGCGTGATCGGACATCCAACAGCGCTAGCTTTGTCAAACACTGCAGCGCCCTTGGTTTTTAAGTTCGTAGAAAACAAGTTGTGGCGATGTAGAAATGTTATATAATATCAGAATAAACGCATGCATGCAATTCGCCAACACCATGTTTCACCGAAGTGGGGTTTACCACTTATTTCGGGCGTATCAGAACCCTGCAAGTGTTTGGTCACACTTTGCACCTTCACCCATATCCACATATTGAGCCGTCCCAAACTTTGCCTCACTATTTAATAGCGGGGCATGCATGCATATTGGGCGTTTCGTTTTTCCTTTCCATTGGGGCGACCACCCTGCACTACGGTACGTCTCACGCCCCAGTACTCGGTGTAGAACTTCAGAACTTTTGACGTGTTAGGAAGTGACCTAACACGCAGCGCAGAGAGCCTATTGTGGTCTGTTCCACGTCACGACACCACCGTCCAACCTTCGTCTCACCCGGCCCCAGGGCACATCAACAGCCTGCCTGACGACGCCCTGGCTCAGGTAAGGCAGCCAGACAAAGCTTATGCGCTTGGTATGTTGTATTGTATGATAGGCTAGAGAACGCTGCCTGGTGTGAGCCAGTAGATTTCCTGTGCACTGCAACCTGTGGACGCTGCTGGTGCACTGTCTAGTGGCACACTCCAGTCTGTCCACCCGCAGCACACTGTGTATTGGTCCCGATCTTGCCACAAGGGCACAAGCGCAGGCGCCAGGGGTTGTGCGTTGGGTGTGGCTCGCAATGTGCACATGTGGCCTCCCGCAGACACCCCCCACACTCTACAAGGGTATATACCAGCTCCCAGCACATGAGAATGGTGCTACAACACTGCTGCTCCCGATGCCGCAGGTGCTGCTGTGCCTGCGCCTGCGCCAACGCACGCGCGCCGCCACCGTGTGCAAGCGCTGGCACAACCTGCTGCTCAGCCAGGGCGTGCTGTGGGAGGTGGTAGAGGTGGTGGACAGAGGGCTGGACGATGCCATGTGCCCATTAGACTGGTTGTGCCCCCACCTGCACTACACAAGAGAGCTGCCGTGTTTCTGGGGAATTAAGGAAAGCGTGCGAATTGTGACGTCATTGGCGCCTGCACGTGCGCAAGTGCTGCGAATAGGAGCTCGGTGGGACCAGGGTGAGGCTCTGCTGCAGTGCTATGAGGCGCTGGTGGTGGCGGTTGCACGCCTGCATCGGCTGCAGGCATTGGACATTTTTGTGGACTCATCCGCAAAGGTTGTGACACCTGCGGGCAGTACTGCAGCGGAGTGCGAGCGCTGGGCATCTGCGTGCGCGCACCTCAGCCACCTGACAGCACTCACCAGCCCTGCGATGGACCAGATGGGTCAGAAGCAGAGTACACGGTCTCCCATTGTTGGTGCGGACCTCTACGCTTTGCCACCCCTCCCCTCTGTGGTGGACGCCGCACTGCTGGTGGGTGGGTGGGATTACTGCAGACCCGTACCTCCAGTCGCGTGGCGCCTTCCTCTTGCCAGCCTACCCAACCTGCGCAGCCTCAAGCTAGTGGTAGAGATTCCAGAGCTCACGTTGGACCTGTGCCCTGCAACAGCGCTGACAGCTCTCACCTTGAAAGTGAGATGCTCTTCAGTAAAGCTGCCACACGGGTCATCACCCTGGTGGCCCGCTGGCCTGGAGACGCTCGCCCTCACCATTTTTAAAAGGTGGGGGCCGCTTCTCACGATGGCAGAGGATGATTGGGCAGCCTTTCTCCCACCCGTGCGCAGCCTGTGGCTTGGTTCTCAGGTGGGGCATCCTATAGCAGAACAGCTGCTACCCCACCTTTCAGCCACGGTTCAGGAGCTGAGTGTGGTGGGAAGGTACACTTACACCAGATACATAACGACTCAAGATTGCATCCAGCTCCCAGCCTTGCCCAAGCTCACCTCCCTGTATGCTCCGCGCTGCTAAAGAGGGCCAGGATCGGTGTGCATGGGTGCAGGATAGTGTGCTATGATACGTCACAAGTGCCGGTGCCGCCAGTGTGGGAGGGTTCTGACTCGTGAGGCAGATGCTGCAGTACTGGCTGTTGCTGGGTGCGTAGATGCAGGATTTAGGGTTTAGGGTTTTGGTGCCTGTCACAGTGTGGGTTTGCCATGTGTGCAGTGCCTGGCACCCACAGTGACAGTCAAAGCCGAGGCTGGCTAAATTCATTATTGTAACTTGCCATACTTGAAGTAAATTTAAAGTGAGATGCGGAGTTAGGAGTCGCTTGAGCAAGCCAATAGGCCTAGTCTCACTCCTGGTGTAGCACACCGTGGCACCTCGAGCTCAGTTGTTTGCTCACTTTTCAGTGGACGCTTAGCAAAGGTTGGTCCATCTTGGTAAGGAGCGGGTAAGGCAACTTGCCATAGGCGCCTGCCAGGCCAGATGCGTCTGTAATGGCAAGAAAGGTTACTGCTTTAAAAATATAGAAATACTTGGGTAATCTTACATTTTTAAAAACGCTTGCATGCATTCGCCAGCAACATGTTCAACCAAGTAGGTTTCAACGTTTGTTTCTGGCATACCATAACCCTGCAAGTGATTTGCCACACTTTGCACCTTAACCCACAACCGCATTTTAAGCCGCGTGCCAAAGCACAAAGCCTCCACCAATAACATTCGTCGCATGCAAGCATATTGGGCGACCACTCTGCGCCAAGTCTCACGCCTCAGTATTCGGTCTCCACCCTTCGTTGTGACAATTGTCAAATTTTGGACGTGTTGGGCAGTGGCCTAACGCGCAGCGCAGGGAGTTGGGGGCATGGCATGACACCTCTTTCCACCCATCCAGGACTGCAAGTTGGTGCAACAAGACTCTCAACCCAGAAAGGGTTAACGTTGGTTTGAGCCCCTATCTTCGCTTATTTCAAAGCTTCATATATCTGGTAGCTTGGCTCCACACCCACAGCCCCATATCCAGCCAGCCATGGGATCTGTTAACGCTCTTGAGGAGGGGTCTCACGCGGCCCGAGGGCACATCCACAGCCTGCCTGATGACGCCCTGGGACAGGTATTGCTGTCAGAAACTATGCATATGCGCTTTCTGTTGTGTCATAGACCAGAGTGCGCAGCCAACTGTGAGGGGCAGTACGTGTCCTTTGCAGCTGTGGCCAATGGACCTGCTGGTGCACTGTCTAGCGGCACACTCCAGTCTGTCCACCCGCAACACACTGTTACTTGGTCCTGACCTTGCCACAGGGCCACAATTGCTGGCGCCAGGAGCCCTTTTAACACCTGTGCGTTGGACCTGTGCGTTGGTCCTGGATGGCCATGTGCACTTGCCAGGGACACCCCCCAAAACCCTGAAGTGCTCTAGAAGGGTATATACCAGCTCCCAGCACATGAGAATGGTGCTACAACAGTGCTGCTCCCGATGCCGCAGGTGCTGCTGAGCCTGCGCCTGCGCGAACGCACGCGCGCCGCCAGCGTGTCCAAGCGCTGGCACAACCTGCTGTTCCAACAAGGCGTGTTGTGGGAGGTGGTGGATGGAGGGCCAAGCGACAACGTGTGCCCATTCGACTGGCTGTGCCCCCACCTGCACTACACGAGAGAGCTGCACCTACCGTATTTCTGGGAGATCAAGAACTGCGTGCGAATTGTGACGTGTATGGCGCCTGCACGTGCGCAAGTGTTGCGAATAGGCGCTTGGAGGGACTCCGGGGAGTCTCAGCTGCAGTGCTGCGAAGCGCTGGTGGTGGCGGTTGCTCGCCTGCATCGGCTGCAGAGGTTGGACATTTTTGTGGACTCATCCGCAAAGGTAGTGACACCTGTACACAGTACTGCAGCGGAGTGCGAGCGCTGGGCATCTGCCTGCGCGCACCTCAGCCACCTGACAGCGCTCACCAGCCTTAATGGATCATACCCGGTCCCCCATCATTTGTCCAAACCCCTATCCTTTTCCACTCCTGCCCTCTGTGGTGGATCTGCGGCACTCATGGTGGGTTTATCTTTTTGGGAGGCCCTCACACCCGTACCTCCAGTGGCGTGGCGCCTCCCTCTTGCCAGCCTGCCCAACCTGCGCAGCCTCAAGCTAGTGGTGGTGGATACAGATTTCACGTTGGACCTGCGCCCTGCAACCGCGCTGACAGCTCTCAGCTTGGAATCGAGAAGGTCTTCGCTGCAGCTGCCACATGGGTCCTGCTGGTGGCCCGCTGGCCTGGAGACACTTGTCCTGGACGCATTTTCAGGACCAGGCACGCCTCCTATGCTGGCAGAGGATGACTGGGCAGCGTTTCTGCCCCCAGTGCGCAGCCTGTGGATTGGTGCTCAGGTGTGGCATCCGCCTATAGCAGCACAGCTGATACCCCACTTGCCAGCCACGGTTCAGGAGCTGAGGGTGGTTGGAAAGGAACATTCCTTGAAAGACACAGACCAGGGGTATATCCAGCTCCCAGCCTTGCCCAAGCTGACCTCTCTGTATGCTCCGCGCTGCCTTCACTTGACCCTTACCGCGCCCCTCCCCCCAGCTTTACAGCTCGGGGGGCACGACACACAGCTGCGATGGTGGGGCTGGGATGGGAGGTAGCTCTGGAGGACAGCAAGGGCGCTCAGCCGGCAGATGGACAGGGGAGGAGGGTCAGGATTGAGGATTTGGGGGGGCAGGGGGGGGAGGCGCCACAGGCGAATGCGGTGTTGGAACACAGTGACATGCTGGCTGCCTTGCGCTGGGTGCAGGGCCATGTGGCGAGGTTGCGTGGCGCGGATGTCAAGGCCCATGGCGCAGTGTTGACCCGTGCTAGGGCCAGGAGCGGTGTGCACGGGTTTAGGATAGTTTGCTAGGACACGTCATGAACGCTAGTGTAGTGGGCGAGGGTGGGGTCTGTCTCACAAAGCAGCTGCAGGAGTGGCTGTGGCTGGGTGCACAGTAGATGTGCAGTTGCAGGTGTGGGTCTCACATGGCCTATCAAGTGTGCGCCAGCAAAGCGCATGCGCTCTATGGCTTGACGGCATGCACTTGGAAGTACTTGAACTTGGACTGCTTGTGTACTACAGACGTAAGGGTTTGAGCTGTATAGTTTCTCCCACGGTTTGCGATTTTCACCCATGGCCTGGTAGTCGGTCGGTGTTCAATGTATTCCTCGCCTAGGTTGATACTCACGTCAATTTTTGCCCGCCCTGGGCAAGGTTTGCACCGATAGAGTGGCTCCTAAAGAATTACATGGGTTTGAATGCTTGATGGGGTGCAGAGCCAGATTGGCGGCTCGACGTGGCCCCAGTCCAGGTACATACTACAATAATGTTTTAAACTCATATTAAATTAATATGAGTTCTGCCCCAACCTGAGGTCCTGCAGGCGTTTTTTTTTCTTTCTAGTTGCCCTGCGTGTTCCCGGGGATGATAGCATGGCCCATGGCAGTGGCAGTGGGCAGTGCGCATTCCAAATATTCCCCGCATTCTTATGATGCCCAATCGAAAGCATGCATTGAATTTCTGAATCACTACAGGCGTGAAAAGGGCGCATGGCACGATGTTATACTGCGGGTGTAGGCGGGTGCAGCCTGTCAAGTGTAACGCTACGTTGAAAAAGTAACATGCAAATTGCATGCTGAAACATTCTGCAAGGATCTCCGACAGGAATCATTCCCCGGAATAATGGCATTATGCCCAAATTTTGGGGTGAAAATCTGCTGTTTACAACGGCAAAACAAAATTTGACAACTATGTCTTTGTCCAAATTGATAATTGATCAACCATAAAGCTGTCAATGCCTGCGGCAGCCCCCCCTGTGACAGTCAGGGCCTAGGCTGGCTGGAAGTAGGGAGCAAATACAAACTGGAAATGTGCAACGCGGGATTAAGGGGTCACAATTGCAAGGGGACAGGCCTAGGTTCTCTCGTGGTGTACACCATGAAACCTCAATACATATTGATTGCTTTCAGATCTTCTGGAAAAGGAGCGGGTGAGGAGGCATGCCATGCGCAGAACAAATGCGCTTTTCCTCCATTGGTGACCCCATCAGAGCGAATACCACCATAGGCTTGATGTAACCCATTAGAGTCAGTAATAAAAGGGGATGGAAGAAACAGCACCCCACAGCGCTATTGCTGCTTCCCAAGAAACGCGCAAAATGTGCACATTCCTGCCCTGCTGTACATATGCATGCATGGATGCTCATGGGTTGTGTCACAAACCCAACAGAACCTTCAGTGCCACTTTGTGCATGTGCCAGTAAGCATGGCTCCATCAGGAGCAACCCGCCACCAGTAAATAGACCCTCATCAGGGTACCCATGGCCCCACGTGCCAGTTGGGTGATCTAGGGCAAACCAGGCCTCTAGCAAACAAAACCCTCATCAGGGTAACATCCCTTCCCCTGGCCAGGGTGCTCTTGGCTGCTGCAAGGAAACCCTTGCCACTATGGCAACCCTAGCAAGGGTACTCACGCATCCATGAGGTGAATCCTCGACAGGATAATGAGGTCCTCGTAGGTCCTGGCCGTGTGCACCGTCGCATTTGCAAAGGCGGGGAAGACCAGCTCAGCATACGTCAAGTTTGAGCCCCGCACCTTGCTGATCTCAAACCCCCTCCTGCAATCACGCACGACACGCCCACCAGTTAGTCAATTACACCCATCCCGGGAATACAAGGTCAGCAGTCAGCATGACACATGCGGCGCCAAGCAGTTGGGTTCTGCACCGCTGTTTGAAGTTTAGGGTTTAGGGTTTTGCTGTGGGTCCATCTGTGGGTCTTGTGCCAAGCTGCCATGCAGCGCGTGGGTAGGTGGTGTGCAGGCGCTGAGGTGTAACCCTAAACCCTAAACCCTAAACCCAAGCAGCGCCTGGATATGTGATGTGCAGGCGCTGAGGTGGAACCCTAAACCCTAAACCCTAAACCCAAGCAGTGAGTGGGTAAGTGGTGTGCAGGCGCTGAGGTGGAGCCCCGCGTATCGTCACCTCCGGGCCCTTCCCACAGCGATTAAGGGTAGAGGTCTAGGGTATTAGGGTAGCATTACATGGGACATCGTCGCCAGCACCACACGCGTGGAGTGGCACTACAGGTGTCCTTTATTTATTGATTTATTGATTTATTGATTATTTACTTATTTACTGTTTTATTCATTTTGTCCTGCTGGCACCTACCTGCAGCCCCCACAATACAGAGGCATTCTGGGTGTAACGTTCCAGGGCCTAGGGTTTCAGGGTTTGGCGCGCACCTGCCGAACGTGATGTGGGTGCCTCCAAAGTAGGACACCAGGCACTGCCCCCCCCCTTGAACCGTCACGAACGCGTCGCTGTTTGCGTGCAGCATGAGCAGCAGGGTGTTGTGGTCGTACTGCGGGTGCTGCTCCATGAGGTCGTAGAAGTCGGTGATGTTGAAGGCGTCCAGAAGGGCCGACTCATCAAAGCCCCGGGCCGAGCGCTGGGGCTGGGGCGGGGGGCCCGGGGGCGCGCGCGTGCGCGTGCGCCCGTACCTGGGGTCAGAGGGGATTGTATATGTAATGAGAAGGAACTGAATATGAGATGGGTGGCCGAGCAGGCACGGCCTGAGCTGAAGGTGTGTGGGGATGGGGTGGGATGGGGGGCCTGAGGGCACGCGCCTGTGCTTGCGCCCTACCTGGAACCAAGGAGTGAAGCGAGTACCGCACAGATGAACAAGTGAAGAATTGTCAATCAATGCCTACCTATAGACAGGAGTGAAAGAAGAAAAAAAGCACAAAGTGCAGGCACATGGGAACAGGCTCGTGGATCCGGGCACACTGCCACTGAAGCTTGTGGTGGATCTTGGTGGGGTGTTGGGTTTAGGGTTTAGTTATTCTTGCCACTGAAACCTGATGCCCCATGGGTGCAGCCCCATGCGCGGAAGCTAAACCCTAAACCCTAAAAGGCAGGCCACAGGCGCAGTGGCGCATGAGTGAAGGCGTGATGGCCAGTGGTGCGGATGCATGAATGATACTTGGACCCAGGCCCCAGAGGTGTAGCTGCAGGTGCCAGGTAGGCGCTTGCCCCACACACCCCAGTGTACTTGCTGTGCAATACCAACGGCAGCATGTCATAGACCACGATTAGGGTTTAGGGTCGGGGTGTGCAGCAACTGAAGCACGCCGTGGTCTGGGTCTACTGCCTAGGATTGTGGGTTCACCTGAAGTACACCACGTGGTACGTTTGCGCCAGCATGGGCAGCAGCACCTCCTGGGGTTTCAGTGTGTAGGGTGTAGGGTTTACAGTCTAGGGTTCTGGGTTCACCTGAAGTACACCACGTGGTACTTTTGCGCCAGCATGGGCAGCAGCACCTCCAGGGTGGATAAGTCAATGAAGTTGGCTGGCGGCTCGCCCCACTCCCCGTTGTACTTGTTGTGCAACACCAGCAGCGGCTTGTCAAACACCAGCAGGTCGTTCCTGAAATGGTCCTTGTAGGGGGGGAACGCTGCCTTCCCCTTCCTCCCAGAGCTGAAGTCCTGCGCCGAGCTGATCTGGTGCACCGAGCCGTCGGCGGCGTTGTTGCACAGCCCGTTCCGCCCTATGCTAGGGTATTCGGTGTGGTTGGGGTTGAAGAAGTAGAGCGGGGCCGTCCCCGCCGCCCCCGCCGTGCGCCCCAGCACGCCGCGCGTGTGCAGCCAGTACACAAAGGGTATGTGCCACAGCAGTTCGTAGCCAAACTCGCCAAACCAGGACAGCCCCATGTGTACCACGGCGGTGCCATTGGGTCCATCCACCAGGTCTGTGCACACGCAGGTGCAGGGCTCCTCGATGTGTTTGTCGGGAATTTTGCGGTCTTTGTGGCCCCAGCTGCTGAGCTCGCAGTCCCCAGGCAGGTTGAGGGCCTGGTGGCACAGATGGCTGGCTTGCTTGACTGCCAGGCTGCCTTGGTGGGGCGCCACCTGCGTGCGGGGCAAGGGTTTAGGATCCAGCGTCAAGGGTTTAGGTTTGGCGGCGTGGCAAGGGTTTAGGGTGTAGGGTTCGGCGAGGGACTAGGGACTAGCGTCAACAGTTTGCCGGCCAGGCTGCCTTGTGGGGCCACCAACTGTGGGCATCCCAAGGGTTTCAACGATTCCATGGGCCTGTGTTCCAAGGGTTTCCAATATGCTCTTGTCACAGCAACAGTGACAACGCCAGACAAAACCCACAGTTATTGCACGTTGCTCCCTAGGCATGGCACTTCCTGGTGGCACACCTTGCCTTTTGACCCAAGGTGTGGGTGTGGGCAGGGGTAAACTAATGTACTATTGTTAGTGTAGTAGTTTACCCTGGTGTGGGTGTGCTACCCGCGTGTGCGGCAAGGGTTTATGGTTCGGCGCAAAGGGTTCTGGCGAGCTCGAGGCTACTGGGGGCGCCACCTGCGCGCATGGCAAGGGTTTGTGTGTAGGGTTCAGTGAGCAGGGTTCAGTGGGTAGGGTCACGGCATGTTGCAAAAGAGGCCTGTGGATTGCTGTGTATACTTGTGGTGCAACTAGTCCTGGCGTACGGTACAGGCAGCAAACTGCATGCGTGCTTGCATATGCACCCACAAAGTTACATGTGTGGTTTTAAAGTTACATATGTGGTTTCATGGGTCGAGCACACACGAAATAACACGGTGGTTAAATCAAGACAGAGCGCCTTGTGTGTGCTTATGGTTGTCCGCGCCTTCACTTGTGGTCGTACAAGCGCTAGATGCATGCATATGGTCCGATGCATGCATGCAAATTGTGCTGCACAGGATATGTGCTGCGCGGGACACTCTCCAGGTTCATTGTCACCGCAGCAACGCACGAACGGCACAGAGTAGTCGTGGGCGACGTGCACAACTTTTTTGAAAGTAACCGTGTGTGGGTTGTGCGGAGCACATTGCCGTCTAGTGAACAGCCTCAGATCGTCAGTGTCAACGACCTGAAAACGCCCTGAGATCGTTGACGTGTGGCAACACTGGCGTTACGCCATCGCAGATCCAGTACTCACCAGGAACAGGGCAAGCAAGTACTGCACAGCGTGGTACAGGGACCGGAGTTTCATCTGCGCGAGCCACCTTCCGTGATACCTTCCCACGATGTCATGCCCCGCGATCCTGGTGCCAAGGAGCGCCAGTGGAAGGTTGCGCAGCTAACGCATGGCAGAGTATCATAGGATATGGTGCCAAGGTCATACACTAGACAGGTGGCTTGGGGTCTGCCGGGCCACCATGGCTGCATACACTATTGGCCACTGCTGCCAGTGAGTGACGAGGGAAAGAAGTACACTGTAAGTGTACGGAGGAACAGATTCAAACAGACACGACTGCTTTACAAACTCGGCACCTCTGCTCTCTGCTTAAGCATGCTTCGCTACCTTTCCAGTCTGTTTCAAGTTGACCTTTTTTCCCAACCCCTAACTCGAGTGCTTGACAGGATGGGCACATTTTGAAAATAAAATCTGCTGTTTTTTAAAACAGCTTAAAAGTTCTGCATGGTGGCACTGGCCATGCCACTGGCAAACCGGCTGAGTCATGGTGCCTTGGCTTGCGCTTGCGTTCCTTAAGACAGACAGAAAGAAAGAAAACGCCCACAGGTGACAGCCACTGGCAGGCACAACACACACAACAGGGTTACTCCCGGATGCGCTTTCCTTGTTCCTTTCTCACATATAGTATGCCGCCGTGTGTGGGGGCGTTTTGTTTGTTTGTTTCTTTCTACAGATACGGCACATGGGCGCCCACGCCTCCAGCATATAAACCCCTTGACAGGGTAACAGCCCTTCCCCTGTTCAGGATACGTGTGGGGTACAGCAGGAAGTCCCTCGCCACGGTAACCATCCCTCCGCTACCGGAGGTACCAGCTTGTTTGTGGTTCTGGATATGGAACCCTAGCAAGGGTACTCACGCATCCATGAGGTGAACCCTCGTTAGGGTAATGAGGTCCTCGTAGTTCCTGGCCAGGTGCACCGACGCATTTCCATATGCCGGGAAAACAACCTCCGCAAACGTGGCATTAGAGCCCTGCATCCCGGATAACTCCATCCCTCTCCTGCAATAAATGAACAGATAAATATTAACTACGCTCGTCAAACCCCCTCCAGCAATTACGCACGCCACGCCCACCAACAAGTCAATCACATGCAACCCGGCAATACAAGTCAGGTCAGCAGTCAGCGTTGCACATGCGGCGCCAAGCAGTTGGGTCCTGGCACTGCACATTCATCGTGTAAACCTGGCAAAATCCGCGTGGGTAGGGTGCCGTCAAAGTGGAACCCTCAACCCTGAACCCTGTGTCTCGGCTGCCTGCCTCCAAGCCCTTCCCAAAGCGATTAGGGTATACGTTTACGGTAGTAAGGTAGCACTACACTGAACATCGTTGCCAGGACCACAAGCGCGCACTGGCCCTGCGTTGTCCTGCTGTCTCCCGTCTGTAACCCCCGCATTTCAGAGACATTCAGGGTTTAGCTGTAACGTTATCCCTAACAATAATAGCCTTGAAAATGGTGGTCGGCACTCTTGAGCGTTCAGCATATCAGCATGCAGCAGTTCAGCATGGGACCCAGGGGAGGACCATTATAGAAATCAGCAGGGAATGTAAAAGCCAGCCATTATGGCATAAATCAGTAAATGGCTTCAATCGGTACATGAGCGTTTCAGGGCCTAGGGTTTCAGGGTTTGGCGCACACCTGCCGAACATGACCTGGGTGCCTCCAAAGTATGCGGCCAGGTACGCACTCCCCCCTTGCACCGTCACATATGCCTCGCAGTTTGCGTGCAGCATAAACAGCAGGGTGTTGTGGTCATACTGCGGGTGCTGCTCCATGAGGTGGGAGAAGTCGGTGATGTTGAAGGCATCCAAAAGGACCGTCTCGTCAAAGCTCGCCCTGTGCTGGGGTGGGGGCGGGGGGCCCGGGAGCGCGTGCGTGTGCGTGCGCCCGTACCTGGGATGAAAGGGGATGATATATGGAATGAGAAAGGATTGAACGTGAGATGGGTGTCTAAGCAGGCATGCCCGGAAGTGAAGGTGTGTGGGTATGGATTAGGGTGGGATTGTGCTTGCGCCCGTACCTGGAAACAAGGAGTAAAGCGAGTATGCACAAACAAACAAATCAAATGTACATATTGATGAATGCCTGCGTCCATACCCAAAGGCAGGAGTGGAATGAAGTGGGTGCGGGCATATGGGAACAGGCGCATGAGGGCGGGCACATATGTTAAGGGTTTTGTTATTTTATGTTTAGGGTTTAGTCATTTTTGCCACTGAAGCCCGTTGCCCCATGGGTGCAGCCCCATGGATCCAGCCCCATGGGCGAAAGCTAAACCCTAAACCCTAAACTTCAAAAGGCAGGCCACAGGCGCAGTGGCGCAAGAGCAAAGGCGTGATGGCATGTGGTGCGGATGCATGAACGATACTTAGCCCCAGGCCCCAGATGTGTAGGTGCAGGTGCCAGGTAGGTGCTTGCGCTTAGCTCGCCCCACACCCACATTGTACGTGCTGTGCAATACCAGCAGCAGCATGTCATAGACCACGATAAGGGTTCAGGAACAGGGTGTGCAGCACATGAAGCACACCGTGGTGTGGCCTAGGGTCATGGATTCACCTGAAGTACACCACGTATTACTTTTGCGCCAGCATGGGCAGCAGCACCTCCAGGGTGGATAAGTCAATGAAGTTGATTGGCGGCTCGCCCCATTCCCCATTGTACTTTGTTGTGCAACACCAGCAGCGGCTTATCATACATCAGCAGGTCGTTCCTGGAGTGGTCCTTGTAGGGGGGGAACACCGCCCTCCCCTTTTCCCCCGAGGCGAAGTCCCGTGGGGAGTAGATCTGGCGCACCGAGCTGTCTGCGGGGTCGTTGCACACCCCATTGCGCCCAATGCTAGGGTATCCGTGTGGATTTGGGTGAAGAAGTACAGCGGCGTCGACCCAGCCGGCCCCGCCGTGCGGCCCAGCACGCCATGCGTGTGCAGCCAGTACACAAAGGGTATGTGCCACAGCAGTTCGTAGCCAAACTCGCCGAAATAGGACAGCCCTATCTAGGTGATGGCGGTGTTGTTGGCCCCATCGGCGAGGTGTGTGCACACGCAGGTGCAGGGCTCATCGATGTACTTGTCGGGGTATTGTGGGTCTCTGCGGTCCCAGGTGCTGAGCTCGCAGTCCCCGGAAAGGCCGAAGGACTGGTGGCACTGGTTGCTGGCTTGTTTGTACGCCAGGCTGCCGTGGTGGGGCGCCACCTGCGTGCGTGGCAAGGGTGTAGGGTGTAGGGTCAAGGGTCAAGGGCTCAGAGTTTAAGTTTGCCGGTGTGGCAAGGGTTTACGGTTTCGGGTTTGGCAAGGGAATAGGATTTAGCGGCAAGGTTTTGGTGGCAATCGCAATCCTCGAGGCTACGCGGCGGGACGCTACCTGTGTGCGTGGCAAGGGTTCAAGGGATTCAGGGGCATGTGGTCCAGGGTTTACAAACGCTCATGTCTCGGCATGAGATCCCCAGCAGACACCCACTGTTATTGAACTCTGCTCCCCATGGCACCTCCTGATGGTACACCTCGCTTCTGCTGCAAGGCAGGTGTGGGGGCACCACCAGCGTGCGTGTCAAGGGTTTCAAGGGTTTGTGTGTAGGGTTCAGTGGTTAACCCACCTAGGTGGATAGATATCCCTATGATACAAGGTGCAACTAGTCCGTTCTCACTCACTACAAATGTTGGTGTTCGTTGCACGGCTTGTGAGCCTCTCTTGTAGCTGTAAAGGTGTCCTAACGTACAGGCAGCAAATTGCATGCATATGCACCCAGGTGGCCAAGGTTACATATGTGGTTTCAAGGGTAAAGCACACAGGAAACAAAGCCGGTGTTTAAGTATGACAGCTGTGCCCCATTTGAGTGCCTATGATCGCCCGCCCTCTACCTTCGTTTGTGGTCGTACAAAGCGGTAGATGCATGCATATGGTCCGATGCATGCATGCAAAATGCGCAGACGCTCATAGATACTTCTACGTCACCGTTACCACGCACGGACAAGGCAGTAGTGGGCGACATGCAAAACTACTGTGAACGCAAGCGCGTGTGTGGGCTGTTCATACGCATATTTAGTATTAGGACTTCCTCCAGTGAACAACCTCAGATCGTCTTTGTCAAAGAGCCTTAAAACGGCCTGAATCCGGCAACACTGGCGTGATGCCAGCACAGATCAGCGCAGAGATGCAATACTCACCAGCAATAGGGCAAGGGAGCACAGCACAGCGTGGTACAGTGGCCAGTGTGTCATCGGCGCGAGCCACCTTCCGTGATACCTTCCCACGATGTCATGCCCCACGATCTCGCTACCAGGAGCACTCAGCGCCAATGGGAAGGTGGTGCAGCTCACGTACGGCAGCGTATCATCGGCATCGTTGCCAACTGTGCCTAGGTCTTACACAAGCTAGGTGGTTTGGTGTCTGCCTGATCACCATGGCTGCATGTATACACTGTTGGCGACTGTTGCCAGTGGTACGAAGTGCTTTGTAAGCCTGTAAACAGAGTCGACACCTCTCCAGTGCATTTGTTTAGCTTCTCTTTCCGTTTCAGTCAACTTTTTTGGGCCAGGCAAGTTTTGGCAGGCATTCGAGTGAGGTGCCATCCTGGGTTGACTAAATGCTGTGACCTGTTCAAAGGGATGGTGACATTCTGCACCCCATGCTGTGAGCATAAGATATAATTCAGCTGTGCAATCTATGCAAGGTGGCAGGGCAAAGCCGACTGTAATGGGGCCATAGCTTGCACTTGCGCCCCTAACATCAGGATGGCGTCCACCCTCTTTCCTTGCTCTCGATACAGATAGAGCACATGAGCGCCCACAAGCATCTTCTGGCCCTTAGGTGTCTGTGCCACACCGTCAGTGTTGTGGTGACGTGGACGGTGTTGGGTGTGGCTGGTGGCATGGGGGCTGCACGCTGGACTTGGCCCGAGCAGCTGTCACCGTCAAGGATCATCAGCTGACTTTGCCAAGTGGATGATCATACGAGGCTCTGGTGATCAGTGGTAATGGATTGCTCTGAAGTTTGTAGCATGGGGCATCTGCAGTGGGTGGTATATTGTCGTGATCATTGGCAAGTTGCTTGACAAGTTTGCTATGAATATCGCAAGATTGCTGAGCAAGGTGACTTTTTTATACTACCGCTGAGTTCAGGGTATAAAAAGTTCCACAAGTTGAGCCACGCCCACAATAATTGCCTTAATTATTATTCATCCCTTTGGCGTAGTATCTTGAAAAAAAATTTAAGAAAAACTTTTCTGATCAGGCAAGGGTGGACAGTATGTGCAAACCTGCCTGGTGTGCTTTCAGGTGTTTAAACTGTGTTGGAGGGTCAATGTGATGGCTTTGTGGCATCATCCCTGGCCAGCAACACCCTATTGGGCCTCACTATGGAAAACCATATGGATTAAAAACAAAGTATTATTTAATATATATGGGGTACCCTCCCCGTTCTGACAAAGTATGAGTCCCCGTTCGTAAAAGTGAAGGTATTTATTGCGGTGGTGTGTGTGCCAATACAAGTTCACCGCACGACAACGACGTGAATCCGTGCCTTTTTTCCCATACCTAACGCAAGGCAACCAATTAGCCAGACACCCGGGTCAGATCACTCACTTCTGACCTCTGACCCACCCTACAATATCTCCCCAACACACGCCTCAACCCGCAAACGCATCCCGATAGATCGCACGATGACGGTGTCAACGTTATACCTGGGACAGAATTTCGCCGCCGCCACGCCGCAGGTTCCGCGGCGCACTGGTGCTGTCGCATCGGGTGGCTGGCGGCTGCGGCATGCGCATGTGGCGCCAGTAGCTCGTGCCACACGGCATGCCGTTGAGGCGAGGCTCGCAGGCGACTCGCGGGGGGGTGCAGGTACGATATGTCCCTGGGTGCTTGGGGAATGCACTGTGTTTGTGTTGGGGAAGGACACACGGTGCTGGCAGGAAGCTGCATGGATGGCGTGGGAGTGAGTTTTGTGGTGAAGCTACAACCTCCCACGGTCGGTGGTTCAAACGGCTTGAACAGCTGGCTGGGGTGAGGGGCTTTACTGCCTTGGTGGATGCCATATTTTTGCCTCCTATCACTTGTGGATCCTGCATTGCACTGAATTTCCGCAATAGAATCTTATTTCCCCGTGCAAACTCGCCACCGCATGCACATTGGCTTTGTGGGTGAAACACTGGAAACACAGCGTGACAACAAAAGCATCAACAGACAGGTTCATACCTGGGCCACCCACACTCCACTTCCCTGTCCCTCGAGACATTACCTGCCCCCACACCGAACACACCCAATTTCTCTCACTTCATACACCCCCCATTATACAATGTGTTGGACAGGCCTGGTCTGCCCAGGTCATGTGAATACCCTAAACCCTAACCATATTCGGCCTCACCCCCTGCCCTCCATCCCCAGGTGTACTGGACCGGCCTGGTCTGGACAGGTCGTTTGAAGGCGGGGTTGCTGACACAGAGTCAGGCCAGGGTGCGCAGGACACAGGCGGTAGCCGGAGGGTGGGCGGGGGCAGCTACCGAGTTCTGCTGCTGGACAGCACCAAGCACACAGAGGAGCTGGTGGTGCAGGTGAGCCGCAGGGGGATGGGGGTGGGGGTTTGCGCAGCAGGTGGAAACCCTTGGTTAGGGTATCCGGCCCCAGGTTTGTGGTGGTCAGATCCTAGATCTTGCCTTGCGTGAGGGTGGGGCGGGGGCGGCAAGGTCTGCGGTTTTGTAAGGCGCCAATTTGGCTGGGCAGCGCCAACAACATTGTGGGGGCTGGTGGACATGCGAGCACTACCTGGGGCAATTTGTGACATTGTGATGGGTTCAACCAATGTCCTTGTGGTAGACAAAACCAACTTCTAGGCATTCTTGTTACCCAACCAGTTTCCCAGCTGCTGCTTGCTTACAACTGCAAGTTATCACCAAGTCCATGCATGCTATGGACAGCTTATTCATGGATACGTTCCCCAATCCCCAGGTTGTAACCACCGTCATCCCCGGGGTCGCACCCCCCCACGCCGCAAACTGCTTCCACACCTCCCGCCAGCTGGGCACGGCAATAGTGACCACCTGCCTGTGGGAGCACGCCGAGTTCTATGCGCAGCAGATGTACCGCAAGGGCTGCAGGGCCAGCATCGAGCCCGACACCACAGTGGTGTGAGCCTAGGGTTTAGGGTTTAGGGTTGCAGGGCCAGCATGGAGCCTGACACAGCAGTGGTGTGAGCTGCCATGTGGTTTGCAACGTCATTGATTGTTGGTGGGGTGGGTGGCCAGACAGGGGTGGTGTCAACAGCAATTGTCAGCATGCAAGTCAGCATGTGCGTCAGCGTTTAGTGCGGCTTGGCATTGCGAATGCAACTGCCAGGCAATGTGCCCAGCGTGGGATGAGTGTGACAGGAGCTGCGGGGTATTACTTGTCGGATGGAGAGTGGATGGGCGCAGATGTGCACGAGCGGGAACATGGCAAGCAGTGAAGTTCAACCCCAGGGGCCCCCAGGTGGGGTAGGGCCTATGGGTGGGGAGCAGCAGGTGATAGCGGAGGTGATAGCAGCGTTTGAATTTTTAAGCAGCAGAGCAGGGGCTGTGTGTAGGATCATATAATGCAGTGTGCGGGTGATCTCACAGCGGAGGTGGAATATACACATGTGCGCATTAAGTCAAACTTGATGGAGCGGGATTTTACAATCTCATGCTACTTGCATTCACAATTAGAGTAGAATGTGGGTCGAGACCCACATAGATGTTGATGGATCGATGTTAATCACTACAGCTGTAATACACTTCAAGTGGCAAAAATGGCAGTAATGTTGTGAACAAATGTTGGGCTCAGCTTGCAGCCTCCTGCAGGCGCTGGCAAGCACTATTCCAGAGTCACGCATTACATACGCATATGAGTAGTACTCACAACTCGACAAGTAATGTGATATCACTGCATGATGGCCAAATCCAATTGAAGTGATCCCTTTGCAGTACCATTTGAAAAGATCCCTAGCACTACGTTGAGTAAATTACGCGGGTGGGTTCTCACGATTCTCCTATGCTAAATGCTGTGCTGTTGCTCAACAGCAATGTTACGCTTCAAAAGAATTCCAGTCTCTCACTCTCAATGGTCATCAAGACACAGTGCTGGCATGCAGCGATCATGGATCATGCGGCATAAACCTGATTTCAAGCGCATGCGGCGCCATTGAGAATACGGCAGCTTGCTGTGCCCAAGGCTGCATGTTCCATCACAGGCCAGCGGTTGGCTGCATCTCCTCCCCCAAATGCTGCCAGCCATAACCACACCATTCCCCTACTGATCCCCATTCCATGAGTGCTGCTGTTCTTCCGTGACTTGTTGTGGATGATAGATTAGTCCAGATGCATCATCCTAGCGGCAATTACTCAAGGATTCTGGTGGTGGCAAGCGCTACCCTCTCTCACCCTGCCGTCTCTATGCTGCTCTACCCCCCTGGGCAGCCCCCCCGCCCTCCACTGTGGCAGTACTGCTCTCCTCAATTTGCACACATCCCCTTCCCTCCTTTCTCCTATCCCCTTGATGTTCCCCTTGATTGTGGCGATTCTGCTCCACCCCGCTGCCATGCAAGCTGTTTGTCACATGGCTTGCAGCTCCCTCCTCCCCACTACTTTGCGTACATTGCTCCCCAAAGAATTGCTGCTCAGCCTCTGAAGCACACAGCACAGACACACCTCAGCTGTGGCTACAGCAACATGGGGTAATGCAGTACCTCAATGCAGTACCTCAATGCAGCCAAAGACACACCGCCAGGCTCAAAACTGATGCATCTGGTCATCATGATTCATGGTATGTCCTCATCGGAGCGCACGTGGACAAAGCTGCACCCCCAGCACAGCATAGCACAGGCTGTAGTCACGATCAAGCAATGCCAAGCATCGCCCAAGCAGGACATATCAGCATTCCCCACAGCCGCAACCCCAAAAGCCCTAGGAAAAGCCCTACCTCGGTAGCTCAGCCCCTCAAACAGCACCCGGTTGACCACATGCAATGGCAGGTCAGCAAGGGGAGGGATGCCATCCGCAGGGGAGGATGTGGCCAGGGGCTTGTGCCGCGTGTGGGGATCTGCAGTGCCCCAACATTGTTGCATTGCTAAATATAAAAATACTTGCTAGATATGGGGACACGAAGATTCTGTGTGCAACAGCCCTCATGTTCCATGCCCCTTCTCTACACCGTGAAGCATGGACCAGTGACACGTAGTCTGCCGCAACCCCATCCCTCCATCCTGCATGCAGCTCCTAGCCCGTGACCAGGAGTCTCACAGATCCTGATGTCAGCAGTGCCTGGCAGGGGGCTGACACGAGTCTTGGCGGTGGTGACGTGTGGAGTGTGGTTTGTTCAGAAACCACTCCATGCACACTAGAGAGAACATCGTGTAGGCCTAGCTGCCAGATTCCGTCCATACATAATGCATAGGGTGTCAGCATTTGGGCTATTGGTCACCATGCTGCGTCACGAGTGACACCCGCTGATGACAACTACCCCTCAGTCCTCGCATGATGACATGCAAGAAATGGTGCCAGTGCTTCCTCGGTGCTTCCTCGCATGATGACATACCTGTCATGGTGCTTTGGGAGGAGAAGCTGGGCCTGGTCCACCAGTTTAAACTGCAGAGGCAAGAAAACTGTGAACTTCTGAATGTTGGTGGTAGTCGACCCAAGGCACCAGCAGCTGCTTATTACATACTACAGCAACCAAAGCTGTCGAGCATGAATTAGGGTTTTGTTTCTCACCATTCGTACCCCAGGCAGGTCAGCCATAGTAGGGTGAGGAGGGTGGCTGGGACTGCGATCAGGAGGTACCTGCAAGGTAGGGAAGGGTTTAGGGTTAGGGTTCATGGATCAGGAGGTCACCTGCAGGCCAGGGAGTAGGCTGATGGGTATGGTGCTCGTAGGTTCACGCTCTGACCTCCACCAGGAAAGGGCAATAAACAACAAACCTAATGCCGCAATAGGTGGGTGTGCCAGTTGGCTGTGCACGTAAACAGCTGTGCTCACGACAGTGGGTGGGCAGTGCACTTGGTTGACACCTACCGTGGCCATCGAACAACTGTGCTGACAATGATGGGCGGGCAGTGCACTTGGTTCACAGCACCACTGGCAAGTGAGGCGGGGGTCACTGTGCAAGACTACATGCTCTCTGCGCACAGCACGTTGAGGCCTAAATCACCTGGTGAGGTAGGGCGAGGCTGCCCACTGCGGCAAGGCGTCTTCAGGAGCGTACACCCAGACCAGGAGTAGCACTGCGGCACCCAACACAGCGGCAGGTGAAAACGGCCCGGATGGGTTGCACAGGTCACAGACAGTCAGCATTAGCCTTTCATAGGAAGGTTGCACACACCCCCCAGAAGGGATACTCACACGGTGCCCTTGAATAGCAGGTGGGCAGTAGGCAAGGCTATAGCATCTTAGCATTGCAAGTGCTTCCCCAGCACTATCGAAACAGGCTCTCTGGCTGTCGAGGTGAGCAATTGCGAACGGTTGAGTGGGTGCATGCATGTATTGTCGTGTATCCCACCATATGCTGCACATGACGACTTCCACCGGGCGTATTGAGGGCTCTCCACTGTCACTGTTATTGGTTTAGAATCCAGACAGGGAACTGACACCAGTGCCTGCCTCAGGCCGCGTGATACTGCTGGCCATCCCATCTGAGACTGATATAACAATATTGACTAGGTAACGCTACATCGAGGTAGTCCAAGCTTCAGCACTGCATGGACGGCATAGAAAACTGCCTTTCACTGAGATCTAGTTGTCAATTGGGATTCATATGCTCAAAAAACGCATGTTGACTGTTGCATGCACCGTTGTGCCGTATGCATGCATTGTACTTCGTCGAAGTCCTTTCCTACGCTTCAGCGTCTGCTGGCCAAGTGATGTATCACAAAGCTGACGCCAACCAGTCTATTTCAGCAAGGGCTCGCAAGGTCTTCAGCTCTTGCACTCTGATTGCACTTTTAAGTAAAGCCGTCAGAAAGCAGGGTAGGGTTAAGGCAGGGTATTTTCCTGGCTGTTCCATTTCTAGCTGGATCCGGGATCTGGTTGCATTGCAGTCAGCTAGAGGGGCGGGCAGCCTAAGATAGAAGAACGTTGTGGCATACTGTGCCAATCTGGCAAAATTGAATCTTTGGCTGCACTGAATGGCCCGTTGCACGTCATTCCAATTGTCGCCCATTGTCAATCCCCGGGATGGCGTCAGTCCTCAGTGAGGGCCACTGCCTGGCATAATAATTACAACTAAGGTACCCTATTGTCAGTCGTGGCCAGGCATCATAAACCATCCACTGGGTAACATGTGCCACAAGCAGCCACGTGGGTTGCAAGGCATGCCTTGTATTCAATGACCAGCTGTGGGAAACACTGAGTTCAGTGCCGCAACATTCTTATGGGGCCCAACATTCCTGAAGCTGTTTCTTCTGACAGTGTATGTTACAAAAAGTGGCCAGAAGTACAGGCAGGGTGGCCAAGGCACCCAACTCAGCCATAGCTTGGCACTTGCAGTGTTGGCCGTCAAAGGCTGTTCATGTCATCGACATGTTGATGTACAAGCATTTCATTTCTCATGCAGCGCACGCACACACACTCTGGTGTATTGCCCATGCTCCAGGAGCACAGCTGGAAAATTGTTTGCGCCACAACTCCGCAGTCTGACCGAAAATGCAGTTGGCGGAAACAGTGCACTGGCAGAGGCATGTGCATGTCCCCCAAAAAAAGTGCAAGGGGCAGTGTGCAGGTAACAACCATACTTTCTGCTGCTGAAAGTATGTAACCAGAAATAAATAGGGTCAACTCCATGCTGCCCCCATGCTCTCCTACCCTAGTATTTAATTATTTACTACCCTAGTACCCTAGTACCAACAGCGCTTTGGCGATTAAGAATCTGATGGGTTTGAGAAAACACAGCACAAGGAGCCTGCGCGACATTGGCAACCAGCGTCGGCCCTACCCCACGGCCCCTCGACGACGCTAGGCTTCGCCAGTACCCTCATTTCCCTGGACGACGTTGACCTTGCCCGCGGTTGGGTATGCTCACTTGCCGCGCAGGGCAATGAGCGTCTTGACCACGCTAGGGTCTGCTAGGGTGCTGATGTCTCCCAGCTCCTCCTCCTTCTTGTCAGCGATCTTGCGCAGGATGCGACGCATGATCTTGCCAGACCTGCACGGGAGGCAATGCAAGGTGAACACTCCCATCCCCGGTTTATAGATCTATGTGCCGAAGTGGCTGATACGCTGATGCTGCTTGCCACTAGCTCAAGGCCAAAAAAGTACCACTCACTCACTGGTACCACTCACTCGCGTGCACGTGAAGACATTGTAGTTGTACATGGTTCCATATATTATGTATAAACAAACACGAATGTAAACTACACTCGCATCATGCGAGTCTGACAAGCACCACCCTCACCTCGTCTTTGGCAGCCCCGGCGCCCAGTGGATGACGTCTGGCGTTGCGATTGGCCCGATTGCCTTGCGCACCGTGGCCACAAGCTCCTTGCGCAGCGCCTCGCTGGCGGGGTAGTCGTGACCCGACATCAGCGTCACAAAGGCGTACAGCGCCTGGCCCTGTGGGGGGGTGAGGGGGAGGGGCTGTTCAGCGGGGTGCGGACAAGTGATGTAGGAAGCAGCAATAGCAAATGAAGGAGGAGTGTCATGTGTGGCACCCATTATGTCCTGGTGATTGCAACAAGCCCCACGCAAATGTGTGACCTGAATTCATTAATGCATTCCAGGTTTGCATGCAACTCGCTGCGCACACAAACACCTGCCTTTGCCCCCCTACCTTGATTGGGTGCTCCATGGGCACCACCGCTGCCTCAGCCACCGCGTGGTGTGCAACCAGCGCGCTCTCAACCTCTGCCGTGCCGATGCGGTGCCCAGACACGTTGATCACATCATCCACTCGGCCTGCGGGAGGGTTTAGGGTTTAGGGGGATGAGGGGACGGGGCGCGGGGTGTGGAGAGGGGCAATGGAGGAACCGGAAGTAAACCCTTATCCGGCACCTTTACAAACAACAGCTGCTCTTTTACCCAGGGTTGCATAGTTCCCCAATTGTGTCAGGTATTTCCAGGGTATTAAGGCTTTCCTGCAGTGCCTAGGGGGATTTGCAACATCAGCCAAACCTGTCCCTTAAGACCACCATCCTAAACCCTGGAAACCCCACACACACATGTACATGTCAAGGCAGGATTTCCTAGGGTAATTCCCGTACCCAGGATCCAGAAGTATCCGTCCTTGTCCCTCCGCGCCCCATCCCCAGTGAAGTAGTACCCCTGGTACATGTCAAAGTAGGTCTTCTCAAATCGCGAGTGGTCGCCGGCGATGGTGCGCGCCTGGCTGGGCCACGCCCGCTTCATCACAAGGTACCTGGAGGCGGGGAGGGTGCGCTTAGGTTTCAGTAACCAGGGGTTGAGTAGGGTTGCAAGTAGGGCGGCACGCATCTGGCTGGGCCACGCCCGCTTCATGACCAGGTACCTGGGGGGGAGGGAGCAGGGGATTGTTAGTGGTATGGGTAGGGCTTGGGATGGGGTATGTTTCAAGTGGGGCGGCACGCGCCTGTCTGGGCCTCGCCCGTTTCATGAAAAGGTACTCATGGAGGAAGCATGTGTTGTTAGGGTCTGGGTAGGATTTCAAGGTGGGGCGGTACACGCCTAACTGGGCCACGCCACGTTCATGACCGCCCCAAAAGCACACCTAACCGGGACCACAGGTCAAGGCACAAGACAACATGCCATTCCTGGCAGAATGCACAGCTGATTTAGGGTTTAGGGTTTTCCCCCACGCACCCCTCGCATTCCCCCATCAGCTCGTTTCCCTTGTCGTCGATGATGGCTGGCTCAACCCCGAAGAAGGGTACCGTGGCCGACCCCGCCTTGAGCGGTATGGCACCCACCAGGGGGGTGATCATGTGCGCGCCGGTCTCTGTCTGCCACCAGGTGTCCATGATGGGGCAGCGGCTGTCGCCGACAACCTGCAAGGGAGGTGAGAAAACCCTTAGGATTTGAGTGAAGGATGATAAGGGTTTTGAACATATGGCCTGCCACCATGTGTCCATGGTGGGGCAGCGGCCGTCGCCAACAACCTGCGGGGGATGGTTAGGTAACCCTTAGGGTATGAACCAAGGCTGCTTAGGGTTTTGAAGGTGGGTCCACGGTGGCGCAGCGGCTGTTGTCGACAACCGCAAAGGGAGGTGAGCAAACCCTTAGGGAAAGGAATCCCTCAAAGTGTCGGGGTCTTGAGACAAGCACCCTTGGGATGTGAACCCAAGTGACCGGCACCTCCACCCCCTTCTCACCATCCACCCACCCACATACAGAACCACCCATCCCACCCACACACCTCATAGTACCACCTCCATGCCTCTGGGTTGATTGGCTCCCCCACCGACCCCAGCAGCCTGAGTGAGCTCCTGCTGTGCTTCTTCACAAAGTCGTCACCCATCATGTGCAGCGCGCGGATGGCGGTGGGCGCGGTGTAGAAGATGGTCACCTGGTACTTGTCGCACACCTGGGGGAGGGTTAGGGTTAGGGTTTGAGTGCGCGGTGAGGGTTTGTGGGATTGTGTACATAGACTCACACACACATACGTACACACCCTCAAGAAGCGGTATAGTAGAGGTCACATGCAGTGATCACACACTCACACATCCACATACGCATCCTGCCTGTTCTGGGACATGAGGCACAACCCCAGTCTGCAGCAGGGTGTGCGCAACACCGAAACGCGTACTCAAGGTTGTTTCATGTCCTCACCTCCCAGAATCGCCCTGCGTCTGGGTATGATGGGATCCCCTCAAAGATGACCTGGGTGGCGGCGTGGCACATGGGGCCTGCAAGGGGGGAGGGGGGGGGGAAATAGGCCCACTATTTGTAGATTTAAAGCACTACCAAGTACTATGTAGGTACTGAGCACATCCCACCACAAAGCGCCCTGTCGAAAGGAGCAAGGTAGGGCATTGGCTGGCCAGACACAGAAATTCTCAAGGGTTTTCACATTGCAGGCCACAAAGGATTGCCTTCTACACCCTAAACCCTAGTGGAGGGTTGGCTCTAGGGTTTCCCACGCACCGTATGCCACGTAGGAGTGCCCCGTGATCCACCCGCAGTCCGCCGTGCACCAGAACACGTCGCTCTCGGGCTTGTGGTCAAACACATACTTGAAGGTGGTTGCGGCACCAACCATGTAGCCCGCAGTGGTGTGCAGCACGCCCTTGGGCTTGCCGGTGGAGCCGCTGGTGTACAGCTGCAGGGGGAGGGGGGAGGTTGGTGAGGAGGCGGGGGGAGGCCGGCCAATAATCAGACATCCAGACCCTCCCTAGGGTGTACATATTATTTTTGTACTCCAGAGCCTACAGTAGCATGTGGCTTGAACAGCGGGTGCCCCGCACCCAACCACTCAACCCTGCTGGAATATACCCCAACGGTTTACCCAGACCCTGCTAGGGTTTACCCAGACCCCTACCTTGAACAGCGGGTGCTCTGCATCCACCCACTCCACCTCGCACGTGGTTGGCTGGTCCGCCACCACCTCCTGCCACCAGTGGTCCCTCTCGGGGTTGAAGGCAGAGGTGGAGCGCGGAGAAGCAAGCGCGTGGTCGTACACAAGCACGTGGTCAACCTGCGGGGGATGGGTGGGTTTAGGGTTTAGGCTTTGCAGTGGGAGAGCGAGGGGGGGTTCACAGACTAGCACTGGGCAAATTGCAAGGTAGGTGTGGTGCAGGAGGGAGTGGGGCTGCGGCTGCAGACTAGCAAGGGGCAAGGTGCATGATGGCGGGAGGGCGAGGGGTATAAAAATTGAAGGGGAGGCAGAGGCCTGCACATCACTGCTGCCAAGCCGTTTCATAAACAAACGTGTTTGACACAGGGAACACCCTGCAAACCCCACCACCACACCGCCCCCCGCGCCACGCACCGTGTGCCCCTCCCGCGCGCAGATGCCCACCGCCTCGTCCACAATCTCCTTGAGGTTGATGGCCTTGGCGCCGCGCTTGACAGCGGTTGCCGTCAGGATGTAGCGCGACTTGCAGTCCTCCACGCGCCCAGCCAGGGCGTCTGCGCTGAAGCCGGCAAACACCACGGAGTGGATGGCGCCGATGCGGGCGCAGGCAAGCTGCGGAGGGGGGGAGAGAGTGGGGTTAAGCGGGGGGGACGCGGGGGGAGGGGGAGAACAAAGCACGCGGCGCTGGTACGAGGGGAGTCAATGTGTGGAAGGGAGTCAGTGTTGGAGTTACTGGGATGCAACACGCAGAGTACGTGTGGCACAGACGGGAGCGCAGGAAGGTTGCGGGGGCGGAGCAGACGGCAGCAAGGGTTTGCTGACAGCGCCTGACAACAACTAGGGTTTGCAGAGGGAGCCACAGGGGCATTGTGTGTGCGCACCATAGCGATGGGCAGCTCGCAGACCATGGGCAGGTAGATGGTGACGTCATCCCCCTTCTTCACGCCGATGCTCTTCAGGTAGTTGGCCAGCTGGCACACCTGGTCAAGGACCTGGGGGGGGTGGGGGGTTGGCGGGGTGAGGGGAGGGGAGGGGAGAGGTGGTAGGGGCAAGGTAGATAGGGGAGGGAGGCGACAGGGGCGTGCACACCCTAGGCAAGGGTTTGGGGTACTAAATGTATGGCAGCAATCGATCGCATTTTGTTGGTGTCGTGGCTGGCCATTAGGATTTCAGCAGGGCATTGGGGTCCTGCGGGGTGTGCATAGTTCCCTCTAGGGTTCCCGCAGGCCAGGGTATTAGGGTTTTGGAGAGCCGGCGTTAGGGTTTTTGCCTCACCTGCTTGTAGGTCACCTTGGCTTCGCTGCCTGGGTCGTTCCCCTCCCACAGGAATGCCACCTTGTCCCCCAAGCCCGCCTCCACGTGCCTGTCCACTGCGTTGTAGCACACATTGGTCTTGGCGCCGATGAACCACTGGATGTCTACAGGGCCCTTGCGCAGGTCGAAGTTGAAGCTGCAGGGAAGGGGGGCAGGGGGTGAGGGAGGGCGGGGGGTGCGGGAGCGCAAGTGGAAGGTAGGAGTGAGGAGGGTGCGAGGGTGTGGTGTTGGTGTGTGAAAAGAGCAACCCAGGTGACTCGGCTGCCTAATACATCGAGCTGTAGGAACTGGCAAGGGCAAGGGTGCGACATCGCATGCTCGACAAACCACAGGGGTACCCTGTGGGCGACACACGGTAGCGCAGTAGTGCACATGAGAGGAAGAAAGGAGAACGTCGAGGGGGATTGGGTTACGTCACTGGCCTCGATGGCATGCCAGCGTTGGAAGCCTTTGTAACAGCACCACAGCTGCAATCCGTATATTAAAAGGGGAGAATAGTCGCTTACAAAGCAAGGGTGCAAGCGATATCCAGTAGAGCCCACCCTTTCCGCCACATGCATTTGCTCCGACACCCAACTCGATGCCCACCGCGATGGATCACCTGATGCCACTATGCACACTACCAACAGACGCACACCCTCCACCAGAAGGACACTAGGTTGAACAGAACCCGCGCTCATAAGACGGCACCGCGGTTCCGAGATAATCACCGACAGTACGTACCTCGAGAATGGCGTTTGCCACTTCTCCTTCCAGTAAAAGTCCTGGGCGATGTCGGACCAGAAGGCCTGGGGGTCGTCCAGCGACCGCCTGTACATCTCCTGGTATTGCTCCGGGGAGGAACACCATGCCTTGGCCGCTATCTCGGCAGGGGGCTCGTACACCTGTTCCAACGTCATGGTGCAACTCAGCGTGTGGGTTGACAGATGTGTGTGATTGCACCTCGTGGTTCGAGGCTTGGTTGTTGGTAGATAGGACAGCGCCTTGGTTTCTAAGCGAGCACCTTAGCGATGCGATGCGATAGACCAGGAACAGCAGGCGTTTGCTCGAGAGATATACGGTGTGAGTGTCGGAGCTAGTCTTGCCTCAGCTAGGCTTGCTGCAGGCTACGTTACACCCTGCCTATGCTGAAGTGGACGGGCCTAAATGCTTGTACCCCACATTATGATGGTAATCTGGGATCCCTTGATGAAATCGCTAGCCGATTCGATTTACACCTCGTAGCAATGTCGAGACATTTGGTGACCCCCAAGCCTGCAAAAGTCGTAACGTGAAGGGCACCTAGCCCGTGAGTCACGGGCAGTCACTGGCAAAAGCTTCGAGCTGCTTCTAAACGAACCCGTTTGGACTCGACTTGCAGCTGCAAACACCCCACACGAGGCCCTTCGGAAGCACTGCCTGAGCGGCATGGGCCATGGGGTGGGTGTGACCTCGTCAGCTATTGGTGGGTGTGCCACTAGGCGCTCGTGCAAAGGAACCCTAAACACACGTGGCAAGGCCATTTGCACGCAGGATCATCCAGAGTATCGCAGCTTTTCCGACGCTTGTTACTCGAGTTGACCCACCAGCACCCAAACACGCCCCTGGCTAGGGCCATGCCGTGGCAGGACATAGCACCTGGCCAACTTGGGGGTTTGGGGGGGTGGGACAGGGTAGGTAGTGAGGGTGGGGGT
>JAULBX010009992.1:0-28903 GCA_032358255.1 Heterotrichella gracilis | reverse complement strand
CACCTACCACACCCCCCCCTCCCAACCTACGCGGTCCCCCCGCCATCATCACAACCAGCACATGCCACACCCCACCACCACCCACCACCGCCAAGGCACCCCCGCCCCAAACACCCACCGCCCCAACCCACCCCCACCACCCTTCCTCCCATGCCTCCACCCCTCCCCCTCCCCTACCTGGTGATAGTCAAACTCCACCACGTCAGGCTGGATGGTGTCCACCTCAGTCTCCGAGCGCAGGTCAAACTCCGCCATGTGCAGGATGAGGTTGGTGAACTCGTCCCGGTCAACCGTACCGTTGTGGTTGTCGTCCACAGCTGCACAGCACACAGAGCCTCAGCCACATGCAAACTGTGTGGTTGTCAATGACACAGCTGCACACAAGAACGTGTCATCCATAGCTGCACAACACACAGGGTTGCAAACCACATGCAAACCACACGCCAACACTATCCTGCGGTACCCCTCATTGCCCTTCTGTCCCCATAGGGTCCCACCCTGCCCTACAAAACCCTGCACAAGGGTCTCCTCTCAAGGGTTTCCCCACTCACCATCGATGTACTCCTGCACCTGGTTGGGTGTGATGATGACGTCCACCGACGTCAGCGCCAGCGCCACCTCGCCAGCTGTCAGCTTGCCGTCGCTGTCCTTGTCAAACTCGTCAAATATGTGCAGCAGGGGGTCGCGGTTGCTGGTGGAGGGGATGGCGCGGCGGGACAGGAGCTGCGTGGTGGGGGGTGGGGGTGAGGGGAGGATGCATGGAGCTGAGGGGAGGGAAGGGAAAATTAAATGCAAGGGGTGAACAGAGAGGCAAGGAGGGCAGGCAGGTGGCAGATGCTGGTGGAGGGGATGCAGTGGGGGAGGGGGATGTGAGGGCAGGGGAGAGGAGGAGGATGCAGCTGCAAGGGTGGACGATAGTGGATGGCGGGGGCAGGACTGAAGCTGCTGCAAGGGGGTTGTGGGGTTTGGGGAGGGGTTAGGGGAGCGTGGGCAACTCGTGGATTTCCGCTAGGGTGCAGCACCCTCGATATGGTCTCTATCAGGGATGACAACACCATCAGTAGGGTTTTTCACGCGAGTATGCAGGATTCGCACCGCAGCCGCAAACTCCTGCAGCCCGGGTATCCTGTTGTCGTCTGACTTGGAATCGTTGAGTGCGCTCATGAAGGCATCATGCGCAACCTCCATCTCCTCCGCAGGGCTTGGGATGACTGCGGGACAAAGCACACGGGGAGTGAGCCTCTCAATCTGGCAGCTTTAGGGTTTAGGGTTAAGGGTTTAAGGCCTCCCACCAGACGCCAGTGGGCCCTGGACACAAACCCCATCTATGATGTATACAGACTATAAAAAATGCACAGTACATTGAACACTAGAGTGAAGGGCAATGAAAAGCCTGCCTGTACTGGTACCATGCTTGTTGCACGAACCATCCAGCATCGTGGACCCTCTGGGGACTCTGCAAAAAGGCCAACACCTGCCCCAGTGAAGCAACTTGCATTCAGACATGTCTGCTGCATCGTTTTACGCAATGGCCTGGTTGGCGGGAGAAGATGGCGTGGGTGGAGGTGCAGGGGGTTCTGGCACACTAGACCCTACAGTGCACTCAGCACGACAAGCCAAAAAGCTAGGCCAATGGCCTCGCAGCACATGCCTTTGTCGTGAAAGGCTCACATATGTGATCCTGATGTTGCTGTACGTGGAAATACACAGTCAACTACACGGTGCAAGTAGGCGCTGAAAATGGGCATGTATGCATGCATTAGCAAACGCCCTCCAGGTGTACGGGGTGCACAAATCGCACGTCCAATCTAGACTTTGACTGTACAAAAATGAAAACAATAGTTCCGTGACTTCTGTACAAGGCAGCACTAGTTGACAACGCTTGGGTAGGGGTGATCCCACCAGCACGTGTTTGGCGCCACAGTGAGCAGGGGTACTCCTCTTTCAAGGAGGATATCGCAACCAACCACGAGCGCCATGTACCAAGCAGTTGATGCCACCTCAGGTCATGGCAGGGGGAGGAGCCAGTGGCGTACCTTCTCTGATGTCCCTGGTGGACCGTGTACGGCATGTGGTGGGGTAATGGTGCCTGGTAGGGGCTGGGGAGGGGAGGCGTGTGCCGCCATTTATCCTACCAGCAGTCGCCAGATGACGACCAAGCTGGCTTAAACTGCTCATCGCGCCCTTTGTATTCACAGGGCTGCGGAGTTGGTTGGAAGCAGTTGCAGGGTGGTGGTGCCAGCTAGTGGATGTCAGCGCGATGGCGGGACACAGGTGTTGAACAAGAACGGAGTGTTATCCCGTTAACAACCGGTGTAACAACGGCTAGTGTCTCTAGTATTGCGTGCGTCAGTGGACGGCAGGGAAAGTTTAAGCCTTTACGCAACTGTTGCAGCTCGCGCTGCGCAGCCCCTAAAGCGGGCCACGTGTACTCCAGAGGCGGAGAACATTCCCCATAGTGCCGCCGCCGCCAGAATCAGTGGCCTAGGGTTTTAGGGTTCTCATTGCTGATTGCATCCACGGTTGGCCCAGGTCCGACCTCAGAGCTCAGAACTGCAACGTGCTGGGTTGCTGTACGTGGATCTCAATTGAATGGTAGTTGCTTTTCGTGCATGGCATGAGGCATGACGCCGGCAACCAATGGACAAGTGCAAGCACCCAGGTGTGAGCCCTGAGCCATCCAGAAACCCAGTCTAGAGTGTGTTACAACAGCAGCAGAGTGCTAAATCAGCAGCCAAAGGCCTCGATACCAAAACTGCAGTTTATTGCAGCACGAATATTGTGCATAATGCATTATTCAGAAATAAGAAAGAACGAAAGTGAAGGCGCACAAGGAACAACCAAAAACAACACACAAATCACATATTGAAGCGGCATACATGCAAATGTAGGACTTTTAATGGCGCAGACATAAGCTATAAACGCGCTGCAGCAAGAAATGCAGGGTTAGTTGTAGCAGGTGCAGCCGGCAGCTTGGTGCATGTTGCGCATATACTGCAAAAACAAGGTTTGATTTATTCATCAAAAGCCGGTGCACTTAGGCCCGTAATTGATTTCAACAGAACAATAGGTCATAAATGTGGCTTCTTCCCCAACCTCAAGCTTCTCTCCTCCCCCCTCCCCGTCCTATGAAACACCAGAGCCCCAAGCCTCCCCCAATCAAGCCATCTTCAATCAAGCCCTCCCGCGATCAAGCCATGTAAAACCCACCACACCAGGGCACACCAGGCTGCCCATCAGATGCCACACAGCCACCACCAAGCCCCACTGCACCACCATCAAACCAGGGCGTCATGCTGCTGCACGCATGGCGTCCCCACATACGGTTGACACACCCTTGCAACGAGGTTGTACCCCCTAAACCCCAAACCCCAAACCCATACTCTCCCAGATTGCACATTGTCACTCAACCCCTCCCTGCGCTTCCTGGTCCCTCCCCTCCTCCCCCGCCCCCTCTCCCCCCTGCGTTGCGTCCTGGGTGTCGCTTGAGCAGCTTGAGGCGGCGCCACCTGGCGCCTGGTGGTGCTTGGTGCACACGTACACAAAGTGCACATCCTCGCGCATGGACAGGTGGGCCAGCGCATCGGAAATGTCGCCCTGCAGGCAGCAGCACATGCGCGGGTAAGAAATATAGGGGAAAAGTGTTGAAAATGAAGGAGAAGAAAAAACAAATTGATAATAATAGATGAAATAATAGCTGATAGTAGTTGAAAAAAATCAAACTTTCCACTAGGGAAATCCTCATCCAGCAGAGCACACAGGGGTACATATGTGTGAGGGGACACATTCTCCTGCACGCGCGTGCATTGGGGGGCACTGTGGTGTGGGTGTCTGAGGGATGAGCCACAAGCCAGCAGCTGCCTGCGTGGACTGTGTGGCCCAGTGCACGTCCTCAGGCACGCAAAGATGGGCAAGGACCAAGGAACCATCCGCCTGCAAAACTGTCCATGAACATGCAATGCACCGCCTCTAGGTCGTGCATGTCAGGGGCAAGGCACAGCCAGCATGCGCCACCCAGGGCCCACACCCGTCCTCAACCCTAGACCCTAACCCCAGGGCCAGCGCACCTCCCCAGTGCACAGCAGCGGCCCCTCGATCCTCGCCCTGGTCCCCCCCCCTTGCGTCCCCTGCCCGGTCCCCCCCTTGGCCACAGTGTACAGCTCCACCCGCCAGTCCCTGCCGTTGGCGATGTGCGCCAGGCGGGTGACGGGGGAGCCGTAGGTGAACTCCAGGAAGGCGCCACCTGGCGACAGCACCCTGCGGGCGGCACGTGGGGGTCAGCAGGAGTGACAGCGCATGCGTTTGAACGATACTTGCACGGTTTAAATGCGTTTCAGTAGGTGACAGCATGCTGTGGGTGGCATACGTCAGGTGCCAGGGGTGGTTGACATGGCGCCACACGGCATGCACAGTCAGCAGCTGTCTCCAGCGTCACAAAGCAGGGCTGGTAGATAGGTAGATGGCAACCGAGGGCCAGCCTTGGACAGGCTGCTCAACACTCGGTGAACATTGGGTATCTCTCCCGCAGTAGCGCCACCCCAATCTCCCAACCCCAAACAGCGGTTGCCCCTACCTGTAGATCTCATCCAGCATGCGCCGCGCGTCGTCAAATGAGCTGCTCCCGCACATGGTGGCGTCCAGCGTGCCCTTGTCAATCACCGCCTGGAAGCTGCAGTCACCAAACTCCGGCATGTCCCTGGAAAGGGTTTAGGGTTGAAAATAGCCACAGAGCGTGAGGGCAAGGAAGGGCCGTGTTTGACCCCCTCAAACCCTCCTGTTGACCAGTTCCTTCCGAAATAATGTGGGTACGGTTTCAATATGGCTGTGCTTTGCTTGCTGCGGCATGGCACTGCAAATTGCATGACAAATGCGCAGGCGGGCCCTCAGGCCCTGCTCCCCACCTGCAGTCTGACACTACGTAGCTGAGCCCCACCACGTGCTTGTGCTTGTGCTGCATGGTGGCTATGGCCACCTGCGAGAAGTCTGTGTTGACCACGTGGAGGTACCCGTCACGCGCCATGTCCAGCTGAAGGAGGGAGGTGCCCACGCCCACCTGGATGGAATTGTTTTGATGTTTAGGATGTAATTCAATCTGTAAATGGAGGGGTTGGGATGACCGGAGCATGTGGAAGGTGGCATGAGAGGCGGTGTTCCACCAGGCAGTGTTTCACCGGCCTTGAACACACACTGAAGGACAGGAGTGGGGCACTGCACATTTACTCCCACTTGAAAGTATGGCCCCTTTTTATATGAGCTCACCTCTCAAGTTATCAACACAAGGTTGTGTGGTACAGAGGTGCTTTGCTTTCAATCTGGGCTGGAACCCACACCAGGTTGGGTTCAGCACAGGAAGGAGTTGCTCTTGGTTTACAAGCCAAAGAGGTGGGTAATGGGGGTTCTACAAGAACCAAAACACAAGGTGTAAAGGCTGCTGGTAGCACATTGCGACAGAGGAGCTGTGTGCCCTCTTATATCACAGCGTTACCTACTGGGAGCAGGCAGTGCCCCCCCCTCTTCCTCACCTGCAGCACCTGGTGTCCCCTGTCGATATACCGGTTCAGGAGTGGCTTCAGCTCAGCATACCCCTCGTACCACTCGAATGCGTGCGGGGCAGCGGTGTACCTCGTGTCCCAGTAGGACTGCTCACCATACTGCAGCAGCAAACGGCGGTAGTGTTCAGAAAGGAAGGTACCAGCGGGGGGACGGAGGCATGAACAGGTGACCAACGCAGCAGGCAAGGCATTCACCCGGAAGATATGTTGCTATATAAGCAAGCGTTGCAGTCAGATCGCTGCTGCAGCATGGGACGAGCCACATGAACTGGACAGGGTTTGAATTGGGCACGAGGACATGCAATGGGTCGCCAATGATACATTGCCAACAACCTGCGCAGTACAACCCATGATGCGCGGGGCAAACCTGGACGCGTATTTGCAACCAATGAAGCTGTACCTGTGGAGCCATGCTTGCTGTCTGCTGCCTGCTGTTCACTGCACGACCATGGCTCCGTGACCCGGGAAGATATCCCCCTTTGCCTCTTGAATTCGAACCCAAACCACAGCGGAACCACAGTGGAAAGGGTTGTTATCGCCCCTCCAAGTGACGACGATCCAGGAGAGTCTGCAGCAGCTTTTTCTACGTATGGCTGTACAAGGTGGCCGCTGGTACCTTTCCAGGGTGGTCGGGCATGCCCGTGGGAAGAGTGGAAGGCGTACGCTTCAGAATTCCGAAAGCTACCGCACGTTCAGCACTACGTTGGGTGTCTTTGACAAAATGCTTCGTCTGACTTGTTGTCGGCGTTGGCTGGCGTTGAAGCTTTGGAAGGTTTGGTCTGGCCGACGCTTGAGGTCAGGTTTCTAGAAGCTTTTGAAAATTTCGGCGCAGGCGCGTCCCAGGGACTCTCGGGGGCACACAACAAAACCCTGTGTAAAAACAAATTGAAATTAATGTTTTTTCCGGGGATCATTTTCTTTTCTTGCGAACCGTTTTTTTTGCATGTGAGCGCGCATTGCTCTGCACACCTCCGCTGCAGGGATGCTGCCCCTGTCCCAGCGTGTAGTCTATGGCTTTCTGAGCCGCGACGGGTACATTATTATTCTAATTCTAATTCTAATGTGAGCGCGCATTGCTCTGCACACCTCCGCTGCAGGGATGCTGCCCCTGTCCCAGCGTGTAGTCTATGGCTTTCTGAGCCGCGACGGGTACATTATTACTCTAATTCTAATTCTAACCCTGTGTAAAAAACCCTATTCAGTGGGGCGGTGGTGGCGGCCAGAACGGGGAAGCAAACCTGTACAGTTGGGCAGAGGGAACTTTGAAACCGCACAGCATACATGTGTGTGGCAAACGGCCGTGCTGATCTTATCTGCGACCTCGAAACTCTGTTTCCGCTCGCTGACGCACATGCATGCATATGCAACACGGCAGATTGGGCACAACAAACCGTGAAATGGTGCTCATATATCCGACAACGACATACCATCGAATCGTGTAGCCCTACAGGAGGTTTGCATAGCAACGTATTTCTATAGGGTGGCCTGCAATGGCCCGCCCAAAGAGCAGCCCCTCTGGCCCGGAGGTGGCGTTTCTGTACGACAGGCTCCCGCCGCTGGCTGAGTTTCTTGGGAACGGCTCAGATGAGGTACGCACGTCAAACTCACCTACAGCATCGAATAAGCAAGAGTTCCAGTCGTTGGGGGGGTGATGGGCAAGGGGGCGATTGAGTACCCTTTTGGTTCCTAAACCCCAGGTAGTGCTTCAGGGTAACAGTACAGTTTCAGCCACTTGACCCGTTGTCTCCATCCCCAATAGATAGTTGCAAAGGGGCAGGCTGCCGCTATACTGCACGTGCACCCACTCACTCCTAGGAACGGGTGGCTGTGTGGCTAATGTTGGCTGTGCTCGGTGGGTAGTTGAGTAGTAGTAAGTTCAGAAGTTCAGCCAGGTGGGTGCAGCGGTGGCCTTATGCATGCAACCCAAATTACTGCCAGTCCAGCAGTGGCACCCGCACCCAATCTCGCACCCCCACTCCTCCCCCCACCCCCTCATACCCCCCCACCCGTGCCCCACACAGCCACCCCAAGGGGACCCCCACCAACCCCCGCCGCACGAGGACGAGGGCTTTATCCCCCTAGACAGCCCCTCCCCCTCTTCCGATCTCGACCACTCTGACACCCCCTTTAGTGAAGACAACAACCACAGCCAGCAACCCCCCACCCCCCTCGCCGGGGAGCAAGAGGAGTACATCCCCCTCGATTTTGGCGATGACCCCCCCCTTGTGGCAACCACCACCGCCACCGCCGGTGCTGGCGCCAAGCCAGATGCGCCTGCGGCATCCACCTCAGCAGCGCAACAGCAGCGGGCGGCCAGTGGGAAGGTGGCGTCCAGCAGCCGGGGGGGTGGTGGGGGAGAGGGGGGGGAGTTGCCGTGGGCGCGCGCCTCCAGGCACATCCGCTCTCCGCTTCTGCGCCTGCACAACGGTGAGCCACACCCTCCGCTAGGGTTCTGGAAAGAGCGGCCCGACTTAGGGCTTGGAAAGCACACCCTTTTCATTAGGCACACCGCTCATAGGGTTTTGATGCAACACCCTTCTCCACTTGGGTGTGTCACGTCGCCGCCAGGGATCCATGCCATCCAACCCAAAGGCTTCACATCAAGCACGCACCTTACCCTAAACCTAAACCCTACACCATCCAATCAACAGGCGTCACAGCAAGCACGCACTCACCGCGTTTTTGCCAGGAGGCCAGCCGTGGCCGTCCCACATGCCTCGGCCGCGCACAGCAGTCACTCTACACACGCACCTGGCTGCCATCCCACCCACCCAGCCCCTTGCCTCCCCTTGTTCAATACCCCCCGACCCACCCCACCCCCATCCCCACCCCCCTGCAGAGATCGCCGAGTTCTGCCGCTTCCTGAGCCCCACACCAGCCGAGGCCGCTGACCGCTATGCAGCGGTGGAGCGCATCAGGGCCCTGGTGCAGGGCATATGGCCGGAGGGACAGGTGGAGGTGTTTGGCTCCTTCGCCACAGGTGGGGTGTGGGGCGGGTGGGGGGTGGGGGTTTTGCCACCTGTGGGGGAGCTTGGGGGTTGTGTGGTGGAGGTGTTGGGGTCGTTCGCCACGGGTGGGGGGTGGAATGGGGGGGTGGTTGGCGAAGGGGGCAGGATGGCGCTCGCTGCGCCGTGGTACTGGGGGAGGTGTTTGTTGGCTGTAAGAGTGCATGCGGCACCAGATTGTGGGTGCATGTATGCCCCACCCCTTCCCCATGCTGCATGCCTGCTCCATCCCCCATGCACCACCCACTCGCCCGTCCAGGTCAGTGGGTGCATGCATGATGTCCCCCTCCCCACCAGTCCCATGCTGCCCTCGCCATTAATTTCGTCACCCCACTCACCCGTCCAGGCCATTACCTGCCCCCACCAGTGTTCTGTATCAGCAGCAAACAGGGCGTGTTCGAGTGGGGTTTCTGGTATCAAATATGTACCAATATGTTACATGCCCGCTCCATCAACACTTATCCACCCCCCCCGCAGGCCTGTACCTGCCCACCAGCGACATCGACCTGGTCATCATGGACTCGGGCTGTGTGGATGTGCGGGAGGGACTAAGGGCGCTGGCAAACGCACTCATGCGCCAAGGCATGGCAAAGGGGATGCAGGTGAGGTGTGGGGCAATAGGCGCTCTCATGAGGGGGGAAATGGCGGTCTTTATGTGCTCACTTGATACTATTCGCTCCGCATGCACCCCGCTATCCACCCCCTGGCGCGCACCTCGTGTAGCACCCCCGCAGCCCTTCCACAAAGCCCTAAACCCAGCTTGAAACCTCCACAAGACCAGGCGGGCTCCTCAACATATCACAACAAATCAATTCACACCATTATCAAGTCTTCACCCTAAACCCTAACCGCGGGTCATAGTCAAGGCCAGCGTGCCCATCATCATGTCTCGACTCCAAACCCCAAACCCTAAACCCTAATCCGCAGGTGATTGCCAAGGCCAGCGTGCCCATCATTCAATTTAAGGTGCCCTAAACCCTAAAAGCCTAACCATAAACCCTACACCCAGGTCATCGCAAAGGCCAGCGTGCCCATCATCAAGTTTGAGGAGGTGCCCTCGGGCCTCAAATTTGACATCAGCTTTGACGCAGCCAATGGCCCGGAGAGCGCGCAGCTGGTGGTGGGGCTCATGCAGGACCTGCCCCCCATGCGGCCCCTGGTCATGATTCTCAAGATCTTCCTGCAGCAGCGCGAGATGAACGAGGTGGGGTGTGGGGATTAGCAGGCAGGGGGGCTTGGTTGGGGTTGTTGCTTCATAGGTGTGGAAAAGGGTGGGCATCATCCGCAACGCTGCCCCCCATGCGGCCCCTGGTCATGGTACTCAAGATATTCCTGCAGCAGCGCGAGATGAACGAGGTGGGAGGTGGGGCCGATGAGGGAAGGGGAGGAGGCAAGACAGGGTTGGGTTGGTTGGAGATGGGGTGTGTTTTTCTGGATATTCACACCCTAACGTAGGGTTTCATGCACGCCACGTGCAGGTGTACACCGGCGGCATTGGCTCCTATGCCCTGCTGGTCATGGTGGCCGCATTCCTGCTGCTGCACCCCTCGCGCCAGCCCCTCAACCCCCGTGTCCGCGCCTGCGCCTCCCCCCTGGAGGGAAGCCTGGGCCTGCTGCTGGTCGACTTCCTGCGCCTGTACGGGCGCGCGCTCAACATGAACGAGGTGGGCGTATCCTGCAGGTGAGCACGGTTAGGGTCTGCACGTTAGGGTCTAGGGTCTATCTGCAGGGCGGCAGGAGGCGGGGTTGCACCTATGGTTTGCTGGCCATTTGATTGGTTTGTTTATGTATTATTTTGGATGTATGTTACTCCTTTGTATGGGTTCTAAACCTTATTTCATTTGCCGCTGTAGTTTTGCTTTACTTCGTCTCCAGTCTTGTTGTTCCGCATCATTTTTTTCTTTTCATCTATCATGGGTCATGACCAACATAATGTGGTTTCCAAACTGACCTCTGATCTGGCTGTAGTGTTGGAACGCATGTAGTTATGAGTACAAATTTTGGGGAACTTTACACATCTCTCCCGTCCCAGGGATGGCGGTTGTTTTTTCAACAAGTTGGACCGCGACATGCTCCAGCCCGAGCGGCGCCACATGCTGGCGGTCGAAGACCCTAAAGACCCTACCAATGACGTGGCAAGGGGGTCGTACAACATCGTCAAGGTGGGGACACTACACCACAAATCCCCAACGTTATTATGCGTGTGAACATGGGTGAGCACTACCCATCTGCAGGACCACATGCACGTGCGTGGTTATGAGTGGACATGGTCGCCTACATGTGTGTGTGCATCACCATGCGTGCACATGCAAGAGGTTGTGTGTACGCACGTGCACCTCACCACCTACGCGCATGAGGGGTACATGCATGACCACCTACGCGTATGAGGGGTACATGCATGGCCACCTACGTGCATGAAGGGTACATGCATGCACATGTGGGAATTTCTATAAACTTGGCTGCAGCTGACCAACTGTTGATGTATATGCGTGTGTGCAGGTGCGGCAGGCGTTTGAGTTTGGGTACCAGATGCTCACAGCCCCAGCCACAAGGGAGGAGTCGCTGCTGGCTAGGGTAATAAGGTAGGGTTTCAGGGTTAGGTCTTGTGGGTATTAGGGTATCAAGGTGGTAGGGAGTAAGGGTATGTCTTGGAGAGAAGGGGGGATATGCTAGTGCTTGTGGGTGGGCCAGTAGGGAGGGGTCATGACCCATGCAAAGGTGCAGATACTAAACACACACCCCTGTATAACCCTTTGGACCTGTAAAGAAAGTCCCAAAACTCCTTGCTGCTTTGAAGGTTTACATACATTAGTGCATACCCTTTCTGAGGCAATGGGGTTGGGTCATACAGACCATCGAGGACAAGTTCTAAACCCTTGTGCCAATAGAACCTTAACCCTGAATTTAATTCCTACATCCTTGGCGACACACTGGTTCCTAAACCCTATACTAAACCCTAAACCCTCCTCGCTTGCAGGCTGGACCCTGCTTTGTGCGATCGCAAGGGGGGTGAGAGCGACCTGGATGATTCAGACGGGGAGGAGGAGGCCGCGGTGGTGCGGGGGCGCCAGGTGGAGAAAAAGAAGAAAAAGGGGAGGAAGGGGAGCGACACCGGGGAGGAAACCGTTTCGAAGAAGGGGAAGAAACGCAAGGGGAGAGAGGAGGTAGAGGAGGGGGAGCTGGTGGCGTCTGAGGGCCCAAGGGGGGTGGAGGAGGTTGACGAAAGGGGAGGGAAACGTGCCCGCGACGCCAGCGACGGCTCTGGGCACAAGGGGAGGGGAGGGCGCAAGGGGAGGGAAGGGCGCAAGGAGCGGGAGAGGCGCAAGGCGAGGGAGGGGCTCAAGGGGAGTGAAACGAGTGATGGCGACAGGGGGGGCAAGCGGCCGCAGCAGGGCAAGCAAAAGCACCGCGACCAAGGGGATGAACCTGATCCCAGGGGGTTGAAGCGCAAGCATTCTGGGGACAGGGATGGGGAGGCGCCCCGGCAAAAACAGAAGCCAGGAAAGGGCGATAGGAGGAGGGGCAGTGAGGGGAGGGATAGGAGCAGGAGCAGGGGGGAGCGGCAGGGTGATGGCCAGGGGGGGTCGCCGCGGCAGGGAAAGAGGAAGGTTGTAGTTAGAGGGGAGGGGGGACGCAGGCATGGGAGCGGGGGCAAGGGTAATCAGCACATCAGGTTTGACTAGGGTGCGGGGTTACCAAGGGGCAGTCTTCACCAAATCCCCAACAAGATATTTGTAAGGAACTTCTACCCAAGTGACTAGTTGGTACCACAGTAGCGTTGAGGGACAGCATTCAATGGCATGCATGCCATTGGAGGATTCTTGAATCTCAAATGCTACTGTAGCTTACCCAGAACCTTTACTAGACTACCGCCCGAATTTCTTGTCACAGTGCTTCCCCTTTCCTTTTTACTCGAGAAGAAGTAATGGTCACTTTGCCTGGTTGGGCTGGTTGATGCAGATCTGAGTGTACTGTGATCTGATTCAGTGTTGACCAGCAAGCAGATTTGATTGCTTCATTTTTGGACCCGCATTTGCTCAAATTCCGCATGGCAGTTGCATGATTCGAGGCTCTGAACCCTAAACCCTAAACCATAAACCATGATGCAGCAGCTCGTGATTCGAGGCTCTGCAAACCATCATGCCTTGGCAATGATGATTGCAATGATTTAACGCATATGCTCAAAGTATATGCCCCTCTGGCATACAGGCACCAAACAGTGTTCGATGCAGAAGGCTGCACCCTGTACCCCTGCTGTGGCCAGTGTCCCTTCACCACGACCCGCACACAGCTGCCTACGCCTTCCCTGCTGCTTCACACATACTCTTATCCAGCTGATATGGCGCATGAGGGGTCCTCGCAATTATTATTATAATTACACGCTTACCGGCAACAAAGCCTGATCAGCAATCAGCCTTGCACAAGCATGGGCCACCCATCCCTATCCTGGCATTGCTTGTACCATTTTGTGATGTTTCTCGCCTGCAAGTCCTTAGTGACGAGAGCACCTCGCAATGCACAGCGCATATTCACCGCCCTTGGCCCAAGCTCCACCAACCCTTGTCCCCTACACACTAACCAGACCCCAGCGTCCCCGCTGGCGCTCCATCCACACTCCCACCAACCCAGATGGCGAATGCTCCCCCAAACCTAAGCCCCACACCCTGCCTCCTACACCCTACAACGACCCCAGCACCCCGCCGCAGCCTCCATCCACAGTGCCACTGCCACCGCCACTGCCACAATGCTCCGCCGACCCTACACCCTAACCAGACCCCAGCGCCCGCGCCGCCGCCTCCATCCACAGTGCCACCGCCACCGCCCCTGGATCGGGCACCCCTTCCTGCAGGTGCGCAGGCACGTAGCTGGAGCGACCAGCACCGGAGACCATGCCCCGGGTGGCCTCGGCGCCTGAGCGGGCCGCAGATGCGGCTGCTGTAGCGGCAGCGGATGCGCTTGCGCCTGCAGAAGTAAAGGGGTTGTCGTGATAAATTCCGTAGCTCTGACCAGTGTCAGGGATGGAAAGGCTGCAGCCATGGCTGCTAATCTGGCTACATATAATATCTGGAATGCATGGAACAGAATTCATCAGGTAAGCATGCTCAAACGTGCGCCCTGCACTTCACTTTCCAATTCCAATTCCAACTCCAATCCATTTCTTTGTCGCGTCCCCTCCCCAATTCCGCCAGCACCCATTTCCCCCCTGGCTCACCAGCGCATTTGCCCCGCCCCCACACCCCACCGCCCCCTCCCACCCACCCACCACCACCACACCCAGCCCCCCCACCTGACTCAGCAGCCCCCCTCAGTGCCTCAGCAGCTGGCAGCAGCGCATCCAGCATGGTGCTGTCACCCGCACCCGCGCCACCGTACCGCTGCATCGCTGCAACACCCTCGCTTAGGGCTTTGGCCAGCGCCGCCACGTCGTAGGGCGCCCCGCAGCGCTTGAGACACCCTGCATAAGGTTTGGACGGCAGTCAGGGTTTTGTGTACCCTCACCTAGGGCGACAGGCAGTGCCGGTATAAGCGGTTGCCCGGGGAGGCATGCAAGCGCCAGATACCCTATATGCAAATGATAAGACAACACACAGATAAGGCTGTGCTTTTCTATTTACTGGTAGGACAATGGGCAATGCGCTATGGAGGCCCATAGCCACATGGGCTAACATGGTGGTATGTGGTATGTACAATCACAGCTGAGCCATATTGACACCACCGTGCAGAGATGGTATAAGCAGTGCCAGGACAAGGCTGGTTGGCGCAAGGCATGTAGGTATGACTGCTAAGTTAGGTTGAACCTGGTTGTACTGCTGGAATGCATGTGAGTAAGTAAGCCAACACAAATGTGGCACAGCTACATATTAGGCCCCCCACCACCACGCACCTCCTGCCGCAGCAAACAGAATCGAGTACATCGCCCCTGACGTACCCCCCATGCCCCTGGCCAGCTTGCGGCTCAACGCCAGAGCGACACCTGGCAGGTCCTCCACTGGGTAGCAGGTGGCGCACTCTGATTGGACCGCGCTGGCGCCGCGGGAGAGGGTGGAGCCGCAATCCCCATCGCCCACCTACAGGAGTGAGGGTTGAGGGGCGATGGGTGGGTCTGAGGTGGCATGTGTCACATGCCCATGAGGTCAAATAGGCACCTGGACTTGGTGCACAGCATGAGTTTGTGTCTCCCGCTAGAATGGCTGTGCCGTAAACCATACGAAATAACGCCCTCCCTGGTAGAGCTGGCCCCTCCCAGGGTGACAAATGAAACCCTTGCCCACACCCACCCGCACACCCACAGCCACAAGGAGTGTACGCACCTTTGCATCCCAGTCATTCAGCTGGCCCTCTGCATCGATCAGCGCATTTGTGGCCGCCAGAAGCACCCGCTCCAATCTCTGCCCCTCAGGGCCCACCACATCTGGCCGCAGCCCCGCGGCGACATCTTGGCCCCCTTGGGGCACGGGGGTGGGGACCTTGTCCGGCACAAATGTTGCGTCATTTGAGGGCCACGCAGGCGCATTTGTGGGGGCATCCAGGCGGGCCAGGGTAGCGGGGTCACACTTCATGAGGGTCAGGGAAATGCCGGCCATTTCTATGGAGGTCATGAATAGGCCCTTGTAAACCCGCTTCACAACCATCTGGGGAAGGGGGGTAATTTTGGTGTAATGTGTGGGTTCTGCACAGGGCTGTAGCTGTTTCTGCAAGATTGGACAACTTTGTGAGCATGCAAGCACTCCTGCAACAAGTCAGCAAAGCATGCCGATTTGGCAAGTGGGAGCGTGCCTCACAATGCTTGACAACGCGCAGCTTCAGTCAAACTGCTGCCAGAGCATGACGTAGGCAGCACACTTACACCAACACCTGTGCTTCTCACAAGCGATACCCACCCGCCAACCCTAGGGAAGGAAGGAGGAAGGAATATTAAAGTAGTGGCAGCGCCGTAGCCATCCCCAGGAGCATAAAACCCAACCCTAGGGTTTTATTGCCCAGCTTTAAAACCCCAAGGTTCCCGCACCTGCATGCTTCCTTGTAGGTGCTTCAGGGCAGCCCGGGTGGCAATGAGCAGCTCCATAGGGGGGGTGCCGCCAAGGGAATTAACAAGGAGGGCAACCTCACTGCCTGCGGGGGGAAGGGACACAAGGGGGTCATTTGCAAGATGTGGAGGAGGCATTAAACCATCGAATTCTGACCATGAACCAAAGGTGCATAGCAAATTTGGGTGATTTGAGTGATTAATGTGTGCCCAATGAGGATGACCCATTTAAATGTGAAACAGATGCAGATTTTGCTTCCAGAATATTCGAGGCACACATACCATCCTGTGTACATGCGCGTGTCCCTACCTTGAGCCAGAGGGAAGTAGTTGGTGGCAGGGGAGGTGATGGTATCCAGCATGGTGGCCACCACCTCATCCACAGGCAGGACTTTGCATTTCTTGGCCCCCGGCTCGCCATGAATCCCCAAACCCAGCTCCATCTCATCCCCACCCAGCCTGCGGAAATCAAGGATTTGGCAAACATTCCCAAGAGGAACATTTTGAGGTATTCAGGACATACACACCCGTACCCCACAATTTGGGAACATCGAAGAATAATAGGACAAAAGTCCGCTACATTTTAACTGAGAACCATACACACACCACGTGACTAAGAATGTAATAAAAGGCAGCACAGTAGGAAACATGGCCCCCAATATTTTTGATGTTTTATCAATCCCCACCTGTCTGATGGTGCCGCTCCAGGGACGGTCCCCACGCTGAGCGCCACCCCCATGGTACCCACAGCCCCTGCCGCAGCCTGCGCCGCCGCTGCCACCTCAGCCAGTGACCTCCCCTCTGCGGCTGCGGCACCAGCCACCTGGCAAGGGGGGGAAGGAGACATTGTGAGGGTCCCCGCATGCCGCCCCGAAACTTGAAGTGCACATTTGGCCATGTACAGGTTTACCCCTTCTGTTCTTATGTTGCCGCAAGCCTGGCAGCAGATGCTGATTCTCAATAAAGAAAAGCAACCACAATGACATGGAACACCACGCTGTCGCCCAAAACAAATCCTTCTCCCTCCCACCCACCAGCCCCCTACGCCCCTTTCCCAACCCCACCCCTCTAAGGCAGTACACCCCCCCCCACCACCTCCACACCACCTCACACCCACCTTGTGTACCAGCACCGTGCCTGCGATTCCCCTCCTCCCCGCCACCCCCACCGCCTCCCGCCCGCAGTCATCCCCCACCACCACCATCTCAACATCCAGGCCATCGGCTTTGGCGGCTTCAGCTGCCAGTCCAAAGTTGATCTTGTCCCCGGTGTAGTTCATCACAATCAGCAGGCAGCCTGCAGCAAGGGTTTAGGGTTTAGGGTTTAGGATTTAGCGTGCGGTTTCCTCGACAGGCCAATTTGACCCTGTGTAGTTCATGACAATCAGCAGGCAGCCTGAAACAAGGGAGATGATGGGGTTTATGCAAGCACATGCCAACCAAACCGGAAGGTAGCCCCTGTTCAAGCAGGTTAGGGTATGTTGTAGGGTTTGCTGAGTGGTAGTACTGCTAAGCCAAAGTTCACCCTGTGTAGCCCATCACAATCAGTAGGCAGCCTGCAACTTGCGTGTGAGATTTATGCAGTGCACAGAGGGACGGGCGACATAGGCAAACAAACACGCACCTACCCAGACGGCGGCGGTGCCGGGCAGTTCACCATGTCACAACCCTAGCCAAAACCCTAGTTGAACCATATTTGCAGGTCCGGTCACCACTACTATGTGCAGCCAGCAACGCCGTCAACACCCTTGCTACAAACCTTGCCAAAACCCTAGGCAAACCCTACCTGCGGGCCCGGTCACCGTCCGAATGGCGGCCAGCACCGCATCAGAGGATGGCGATGCAAAGACATCGCCCGACACCGCCGCCGTCAGCATGCCCCGCCCCACGTACCCCGCCATGGCAGGCTCGTGTCCCGCGCCCCCTCCCGATATGACGGCCACCTGAGACCTGTCTGCTTGCGTATCATACACCACCTTGATCTGGGGGACGGGGAAAGCGGGGGGTTTAGCAAAACCCTAATGGGACCCTAATGGGACAGGTGGTGATGAGGACAGAGGATAGGGCTGGTATGCGCCAGGTGGCAAAGCTGGCTGCTAATCTGTCTGTACTGCTGGAACGCATCTTGTACATAAGCAACCACACAGAGCGAGGATTACATGTAGTGCTCGCGCATGTGCACTACTGGTATTGCTCACCTCAGGAAAGCCATCTAGGCTGTTGAGGTGGGGCACTGAAGCCACCAGCCCTTCCACTATCTCCTGAGCAACGTTTTCGGCGCTGTTTATGAGTTTTTTGGACATTTTTGACGGTTTGTTTGCAGCAGCTAGCCTGGCAGTGGTATGGGGTGAGGTGTCAAGGAGAGGTGGGGGGGGAGATATTCTAGGTGTTGGTGTGCGTTATATTCATAAAACGATTTTAAGGTACTATCTGTGGGTCATAGTTAAGCCCAGACAGAGTGGTGTGGTACGGGCTAAAGTTGAGATGCCGTGCCGTGCAATGCATGCATGTATACGCGCCCGAGACACAAGGCCAAGGATAGCAAAAGCCTGTTCCTTTGATTGGTTTGGTTGCTTTGCGCCTTCGACCTTTGAACCCGATGTCTCTCCCCCCGGAAAATAGGCACCTTTTCGGGATAAAATGGGCTGGAATAAATATTCCGAATGTTCCAGACTTTTCTCGCGTTTTCCCTTTTCCCTGAAAATGCCCATATTTTCCCAAGCGAACACTTCCGAAACCACATAAAAGCCAGGAGCTTGGGAGCTTTTTGCACAAAGCACTGACTTGACATCGCTTGCTGTATCGTATACCCGCATAGTACTTGACAACACCCGTCGCGCGAGGCCTTCTTAGCACTTGACAAGCTACGCAGCATTGCACTGTAGTACCGACCGACAACATTGCACCCTGGGCATCCAGGCCTTGAAGCACCATACCAAGTGAAAGGGCATGACCGAAATGAATATAGGTACGGGCTACAGGCGACTGGGCTTGACCTGCGTGCAAATGTGCGGCACCTTGTTTACTGCATATTGGGTTCCTTCAGCACGAGCACACATGCATGCACATGGTGCACACTCGCAACGACTAAAACCCTCTTTCTCGCCACTAATTTTGCCCCATACACTGCTATCCTCTGGACCCTTCTAGAGCCGCGTACAATGGAGGAATGCAAACCTTTACCTAGATCAAAACCATGACAGTGACTCAAATGCATGCCCCCCCCCATCACAAGCCCTTTTTTCGCCACTAGTTTTGCCCCATACACTGCTATTCTCCGGAACCTTCTATCGCCGCATACAGCGGAGCATTGCACACCCTGGTCTAGATCAAAACCATGACAGTTGACACATGCATGTGCCCCCCTCACCACAGGACTCGCATCCGCGAGGAGGGTTTTTCCCACCGTCATGCGGCTGACGGCGGGCGGCGCACGTCCCCCGAACCGGGCCACCGTCCTCACCGCAGCCCGAGGGGGTTCCCGGTCGCTATGGGCCCCCCAATCCACCACCCGCCAGGGCCCCATGGCAGGGGGAGCATTGGGCATCCCCAGAGGGGCCACCCACCTGGCACGGCAGTTCTCCCCGTCCCTCCCCTTTCACACCTTGAGCCAGCCCAAACCATACACCAGGTATGGCACCTGTGCCCTGCTGCGTCACGCACCTTGATAGGGGTTTTGCCCACCCCATCCTGGTCAACTTGTGTACCCACCACACTCGACAGCACGCGTGGCAAACCCCTTGTGTCCTATGGGGTGAGGCAAACCCTCCTAGGGTGTTGAACACCCACCCCTTGTGGGCGCATCCTCCCACTAGGTGGCAGGTGGGCACCCACGGCAGGGCAGGGAGACCCTAGGTTAGGGTTTCAAAAACCCAACCCTTGAGTGATGCCTGTTATAACATATATGCCCTCCCCCACTCGGACGGAGCTGGCATGCCGCCTGACCGCACTAGGGTAGGTGTAAAACCCTTTGTTGGGGTCTTTTATAACTGTGGTCAGTGTGTGGTCGCACCCTCCCAGCTGGCGTGTGTGGGAGCCCCCCGAAAGGCAAAATCTTTGCTAAAGGGTTTTGTTTAGGATTTTGCAAAACCTGCAACCTCAACAATACACTGCAGTTCTTGTCCGCCTGAGGTGCTGCACGCGTGGTATCCCTGCAAGCCCTGCTGCAGGATTTACATTTGCAAACCCTGTCCTCCCAAACCATAACTGGTGTATCGGCCCCCGCAGGCCCCAGCGAAGGTTTGCCACCCATGCGCAGCAAGGGGGAAAGAGGATCACACAAAACGAGTTCACGGAAAAGGCCTGGCAGGTGAGCGAACAAGGCGGATGAAACCCTATTAGGTTTGAGGGGGTTAAGAAAAATCTTGCACACTGTGCGCTGCATGTTGGGCTGGTGAAGCCTTGCACAGCCTTGTCTGGCAAAAAGCATAGCTACGAGCCCTGGCATATTCAAGCCACAGACCCCTATACAAGCACCACAGGTCATCATCAATGCCACCGAGATATCTCCAAGCATAATCCTACAACCAGAACCCTAAATCCCTCTACCTTGGCCCCAGGCCATCATCAACGCCCCCGAGATTGCGCGTGAGGGCAACCAGCAGATCGTGGAGACCGAGCACCTGCTCAAGGCCCTGCTGGAGCAGCCCAACGGCATGGCCCGAAGGGTGATTGCTATGGCGGGGGGGGACCCATCCACGCTGCTGGCCAAGACCGATGCCTACATCCGCAAGCAGCCGCGGGTGAGCGGGGACGCCAACCAGGTAAGGGTTTGTGGTTAGGGTTTTGGGAAAGTATATTGGGGAGCGGTGTGGCCATGGTGGGGCAATTTATGTGGGGCTGCGGTTGGCAGTAGTATGTGCATGGCAGGGTGGCTCCTGCTCGCAGCTTCAGGGAGCAACCTAAAAAGGGGCACATTCATAACTGCAACTTGCACACGCCGCCTTGATGAGCAACAAGCACGGATTGTACCCTGCAATTGCATTCAGCATCACTCCAGCACTCCCAATCCTGCTATCATGACGTGCACACATACCCCCCTCCCACCCCTCCCTGCCCCCCTTTTCACCCCCGCACATCTCCCGCAGATTCTGGGCCGCAACCTGGAGACCCTGGTGACCCGCGCCCAGGAGCTGAAAGCCAAGTTTGGGGATGAGTTTGTGAGTGTCGAGCACCTGCTGCTTGCATTTGAGGACGATGTGCGCTTTGGCAAGGAGCTGCTGCAAGGGGAGCGGCTGGACTTCGCGAAATTGGAGGCGGCGGTGAAGGAGATCAGGGGGTCCAACAGGTGGGAGCAGGTTGCAATATCTTAGGGTAGGGTTTGGTGTCGATTACCCCATTGCCAAATCTTCAATCACCAGAAATTTCATTATTTACGTGGGTTCGACAGGTGGGGAGAGTGGCCAGGGATGTGTTGCCAAGCCAGAGTTTACCCAAACTCCTACTGTCCCCTGTGACCTCGCCCAAACTACCTAAACCCTACACGCAAGGGAGTGAGAAAGGCACCTTGGTGGGCGCTTGCTCAGTCCCATGTTTTACTTTTACCCCCCTTCTTTGTCCTGGCAATGCTTACACCATTCCTGCATGTGTTTTTGGTCAAGTGTTTGGTACCAAGGGCAGCTCATGTGGCCCAGGACGCCTCCCTAGATGGTTGTTGTCACCCCACCCCGTCTCAAGGGGGTTCGTAACAGCAGGGACATGTGAGGGAATGGAATGAAATGACCATTGTTGCTGGCCCCTTGCTCTTTGAGGGTCATTTTTACCTTTTTGGACCAGGGCGGCCTGCCCTGGCAATGCGGATCCCGCTTCTGCATGTGTGCTTGCCCCGGGTCATCTGAAGTGAGGGCAGCCAATCTGGGTCCTCTTATACTGTTTGGCAAGGATCGTGACCCCGCCAAATTTACCCTTGCGCAGGGTTATCGACCAAGACCCCGAGGGCAAATATGAGGCGCTCACCAAATACGCGCGGGACCTGACCGCCGCCGCCCGGGAGGGCAAATTGGACCCCGTGATTGGCAGGGACGACGAAATCCGGCGCAGCATCCAGATCCTGTCCCGCAGGACCAAGAACAACCCTGTGCTGATTGGCGAGCCAGGGGTGGGTAAGACTGCGGTGGTGGAGGGGCTGGCGCAGCGCATCATGAGTGGAGACGTGCCGTCGGCGCTGCAGGTGAGGGTGGCTAGGGTTTCAGTTTGTATACTGTGTAGGGTTAAGGGGTTAGCGTAAGGCTGCAAGGGGGCTGGTGCATTGCGAGTCATGATTTAGCGATGTGCGTGTACAATTTCTGTTGGGTACCCCTAGCAAACCCTATCGCCAAACCCTTGTTCAAGCTTGACCAAAACCCTAATCCAAACCCTGTGGTGTGGTTCAGGACTGCACCCTCATGGCCCTGGACATGGGCTCCCTCATGGCACCGGCACCGCACACGGCAAAACCCTTAGCAAACCCTATTGCAAGACCCTAACCCAAAACCCAATGGTGTGTTCCAGGACTGCACCCTCATGGCCCTGGACATGGGCTCCCTCATGGCACTGCCACCGCACACTGCAAAACCCTTAGCAAACCCTATTGCAAGACCCTAACCCAAAACCCTATGATATGTTCCAGGACTGCACCCTCATGGCCCTGGACATGGGCTCCCTCATCGCTGGCGCCAAGTACCGGGGGGAGTTTGAGGACCGATTGAAGGCTGTGATCAAGGAGGTCACCGATTCCAACGGCAGGATCATCTTGTTCATCGATGAGATACACACGGTGGTGGGCGCGGGGGCCACGCAGGTAGGGAACCCTAGCCATGACCCTGATGAGTCTTAGGAAACTGAACGCCTGTCAGTCTCACCCTCGATGAGTTTTCCAACCCTGGGGGGAAACCCCAAATCCTCGGAAAGCATCCTGTTGCCTGGTGTGACAGACGCTGGCAGGCCTAACTTAAACCCTCTTCCTAAACCCTAACCTGAAGAAAGTGTCATGTTGCAGGGTGCCATGGACGCCGGCAACCTGCTGAAGCCCATGCTTGCGCGTGGCGAGCTGAGGTGCATCGGCGCCACCACGCTGGATGAGTACCGCAAGTACATTGAGAAGGACCCGGCGCTGGAGAGGAGGTTCCAGCAGGTGAGATGCCCTACATCTCTGCCAAGGCATGGATTCAATGCATCACCCTTGATTAAATGCTGAGCACACACATTACCTGGTATGTGCTCTTGAGGGTATGGGTGTGTGCATGGACGGGACACGGCATTTTCCTCACAGCCACGCATGCCAGCCACACACACAGACAAGAGTGAACACCAGCAAACCTGCGCACCTACCCCTGACAAAACCCCTGACAAAACCCCCAGAGGTCCCTTTCATGCCTTCCCCACCTCCCCACCTTGCATAAGACAAATATACACTGTGTTCAAGCCAATTCAAAGGATTTCTACTTCCTTATGTAATTCTTACTAATAAGACAATGAATGGTTCAGGTGTACGTTGACCAGCCCACCGTGGTTGACACCATCTCCATCCTGCGCGGCCTGAGGGAGCGCTACGAGCTGCACCACGGGGTGAAGATCTCGGACTCAGCCCTGGTGGAGGCCGCGGTGCTGTCTGACCGCTACATAGCGGACAGGTTCCTGCCCGACAAGGCCATCGACCTGGTGGACGAGGCGGCTGCCAAGCTCAAGATGGAGATCACTTCGAAACCCCTGGTAAGGGTTTTTGATGGAGGGAGAGGGGTTTAGGGTTTGGGGGATTAGGGTTTGGGATTTGGGGTTTGACCTGGTGGATGAATAGGCTGCCAAGCTCAAGATGGAGATCACGTCGAAACCCTTGGTAAGGGTGTTAGGGGTGTGGGTGATTGGGGGGTTAAATGTGCATGGGCAGGTTTTGGAGTGGAAATGTGGTGCCTGTAAATTCCCTCGCCAATGTTGTTATGTTGCGTGTTAAGTGCACCTCTCCGGCTGCATGCCCAGGCGCACCCATGCGCACTGGCTACCACCTACCTCCCTGCCTGGTATAGTTGCGATCTCTCTTGCCTGCCTTACACCGCCTCCACACATGTCACGGATTAAAATCGAGCACGAGACACCTTGTCCACATGCTGTATCCTCATCTGCACCCCCCTTGTCCGCAGGCCCTGGACGAGATCGACCGCAAGATCGTGCAGCTTGAGATGGAGCGCCTGTCCCTGCAGAAGGCGGCCCCCACCGACAAGGGTGCGGGGGGCAGGCTGGCGGCGCTGGATGCGCAGCTGGCGGCGCTGAAGCCGGAGCAGCAGCAACTGAGCAGGTACACGCGCATACATTTTTTCCTTCTTGGCCATCAACGTAATGTGTTGATTTCATGAAGGGGTTTGTCACTGGTGGCATGGTATGCATCGAGGAGCCGCATGTTGCATCTCATTCACAGGGCTGGACAGTGAATGGGAAAACGACATTGGTATCTTGTAAATGTGCCAGTTGATTAATCAAGTATATCTTCCTCTTCCCGATTACATCTCTACATGTGGGAAAATGACACCCTCATCACCCCCCTTCTTCCACCTGCAGGCAATGGCAGAATGAGAAGGAGGAGATGAACGCGCTGCAGAGCATCAAGGAGGAGATTGACCGCGTCAACCTTGAGATCCAGCAGGCGGAGCGCGACTACGACCTCAACCGGGCCGCTGAGCTCAAGTACGGCACGCTGCTCAACCTGCAGAAGCAGCTCACAAGCGTGGAGGAGCAGCTGCGCAGGGAGGTGGGTGCGGGCAAGGGTAATAATATAATAAATAGGTCCTAGTGAGTAGCTATTTTTGTGTGTGTGTAAAGCAATCGCTAAAACACTTATGTTATTCTTGACATCAATAACATTATCATGGTGACAACCTGTACAGTCTATCGATAACGAAATTTAGTTTGGTTTGAAAATACTGGTTCTCCAAAGTGTTATTACCGGTGGGGGTTGCAGGGTTATTGCATGGGTTTTTCAATATACTCCCCCCCCCCCTTGTGCAGCCCGACGGCACCAAGATGCTCCGCGAGGAGGTGAAGGAGGACGACATCGCCGAGATCATTGCCAAGTGGACGGGGATCCCCGTATCCAAGCTCATGACCTCGGAGAGGGACAGGCTGCTGCACCTGGCGGACGAGCTGCACAGGCGGGTGATCGGGCAGGACGAGGCGGTGGAGGCGGTGGCGGATGCAATCCAGCGGTCGCGCGCAGGTGGGTGGGCGGGGTGTGCAGGGATAGGATTTTTGCAAGGCATGACTCTGGGCAGGTGTGCATGATTTTAAATTGTTGCGATGCGCGTGTCAAAAATTGTTGTGAGAAGAATTTGGGCGGGGTGAAGGTGGGTGAGTACCTGGCCACCGCTAAAAACTACCTCCCAAAACCCTAATCCACGCAGGAAAAACTCTTCACCTGACCACAAAATACCTACTGCAGGGCTGGCCGACCCCCAGCGCCCCATCGCCAGCTTCATGTTCCTGGGCCCCACGGGTGTGGGCAAGACCGAGCTGGCCAAGGCCCTGGCCGAGTACCTGTTCAACACCGAGACGGCCATGGTGCGCATCGACATGAGCGAGTACATGGAGAAGCACACGGTGAGCCGGCTCATAGGCGCGCCGCCGGGCTACGTGGGGTACGAGGAGGGGGGGCAGCTGACGGAGGCGGTCAGGTGAGAGGGGAGGGAATGGTGCGTGGGTGGTGGTGGTGATGTGTGGGGGAGAGGGAAGGTTCCTAGTGGGGTTGCAGCTTGGTACTAGCTGTTGCATTATAGGTGGCTGTGCACGGCCCTTGTGTTCGACATGAGGCGGGCAATGTTTTTATTCTTCTATGTCACTGCACATCAAACACCGCAGTGTCCATTTTTGGTCATCCTGTCAAACTTTATGGTGACTCCCCATGCAATAACCCTGCTGTGAACCCTGTATCCTCCCTCCCTTGCAGGCGCCGCCCCTATGCTGTCATCCTGTTTGACGAGGTGGAGAAGGCGCATGGGGATGTGTTCAACATACTGCTGCAGGTGAGATGGCGATCCTAAACCCAAACCCTGACCCTAACCCTTCATCATGTGAGAAAGGGGAGACTGCGCATGGGGATGAGTTCTTAAGACACTTTGAACCTAAGCATGTGCTCAATGCAATGCAGCCCAATCAGATAAGTGGTGTGTCCAGCACATTTTTTAATGTGGCCGCAATACAGAACAGCTTAATCATATTGGTGGTGTGTCCAGCATACCTCTGCTTGTGGCTCAATAACCCATGTTGCAGCAACCGAGACCCCCGCTCCCTCTCACCCCTCCCACCCCCATTTCCAGATCCTTGACGACGGGCGCGTGACCGACAGCCAGGGCCGCACTGTTTCCTTCAAGAACGCAGTCATCATACTCACCTCAAACATAGGCAGCCAGTTCATCCTGGAGGAGGCAGCCACGGGGGCGAGCTCGGACCTGGTCAAGGAGAAGGTCATGAGCCTGGTGCGTGGGTGTAGGGTCTAGGGTGTATGATATAGGGTTTAGGGTTTATATAGGGAGATGCGGTAATGGGGATAGTCTGGGCCTGGTCAAGGAGAAGGTCATGAGCCTGGTGCGTGGGTGTAGGGTCTAGGGTGTATGATATAGGGTTTAGGGTTTATATAGGGAGATGCAGTAATGGGCCTAGTCTGGGCCTGGTCAAGGAGAAGGTCATGAGCCTGGTGCGTGGGTCTGAGGTCCAGGGTCTAGGGTTCATACTATAGAGTTTAGGGTTCAGAGTGTAGGCGGCAGCCATGGGTGCAAGCTCGGACCTGGTCAAGGAGAAGGTCATGAGCCTGGTGCGTGGCCACACCCTTGGTTAGGGTTGATATTAGGGTTTGGGCTGTTGGGTCTAGGAGGCGGCCACTGGGGCAAGCTTAGACCTGATCAAAGAGAAAGGGCATGAGCTTGATGAGGAGTGTAGCTGCTTTCCGAAAGTGATGTCTCTAGATTCCTTTTCTTGCCTTACATGTAAGATCAGTATTAAGGCCCCCCACCCTCCTGCCTCCTTTAAAGCGGTCCTCATTCGGCTGGGTTGCTGGCGTGCATGGCAGTGTCCACACCTGTACCCTGGCAAGCCACTGACCACTTTCCCCCTATCCCCCCCTTGCAGGTTCGCATGCAGTTCCGCCCCGAGTTTGTGAACCGCATCGACGAGTTCATCGTGTTCCAGGCGCTGCTCAGGGACCAGATCAAGAGGATTGTCATGCTGCAGGCCAAGAGGGTGCAGGTGCGCGGGGGGTCTTGTGTAGGGTTTGTGGATTTAGGGTTTATGTGTGGATCGTGCGCTGAAAGCGCAGAGGGTGCAGGGTGTTGAGTGCATTGTGCATGACTGCTGCGTGTTTATTAGGTGTGGTGGAAAAAATAGGCAAAAGAGAGCTTGGACATGGAGTCACCCAGCTCTGCTTCTTTTTTTCAAGGGTTTTGCCCCAGAGTTTTGCGCCAGGATTTGGTCCTAGGGTTCATGGAACACCCACGCTCTCCCCTAGGGCATGTGCCCTATCCTGGGGGACTGAACAAACACAGAAAAGAGAAGCAATTACAGTCCCGTGGATCGTGCACTTGTTCCCTCCCCTTTTCTCACCCCCCACCCCCCAACACCCCTTGCAGGAGCGCCTGGCCGACAAGAAGCTGCGCATGGACCTGCGCGAGTCAGCCATGGAGTACCTGGCACACAAAGGCTACGACCCAGCCTTCGGTGCGCGCCCCGTCAAACGTGTGGTGCAGCGGGAGCTGGAAACCGCCCTCGCCAAGGCCATCCTGCGGGGCGACTTTGAGGAGGACGATACGATCGTTGTGGAGGCGCCAGGTGGCGCCAAGGGGGACCATTTGGAGCTGCGGAAGGCGCAGGCCTGGGAGGTGGGCAATGGGGCGGGGGACAAGGCGGAGGTGGGCGGCGGGTGGCGCAACATGGGGGCTTGAAGAGGGGGAAACGCGGCGGGAGCGTGAAACCGCCTTTGCCAAGGCCATTTTGAAGAGTATGCAGTCGTTGTGGAGGCACCATGTGGCGCCCAGGGGGACCATTTGGTGTACACGTTGAGAAGGCCGCAGGCGTGGGAGGCGGGCAGTGGGGCGGGCGGGGGGAGCGGAGGTGGGGGGCGGCACGGGGGGGGCGGCTTAGGGGCTTGAAGGGGGGGGCGTTTTGAGGGGATGGGTGGGGTTGAGGGGTGAGGGTACTGACGGTGGGTTTATACAGCGTAGAGTAATGCACAGGGGAGTGGTACTGTTGACTGATGAAGGAACAATATTGGGGGTACTTGGGTTGTCAGCCTGCGCTTCAGGGCGTTTCACACATGCACTGCGCACTGTACTTTAGGGCATGGGAACGCACACTTTCTTTCCCACCCATATATCCAAAGGCATCCTGTGGTAGCGATCTTTGGTTGGGGGGGGTGCAAGGGATGCACATGCCATATAGTCGTTTCACTTTTTTCCTTTTTTTTAAAGGCTTTGTGGTTGCAAGCTGTGTGGCAGAGGTGTTGTACAGCTCCCTCTGCTTTTGAAGTATACCCTTGTAAACCCTTGGTGGCTTGACGTTGCGGTTGGAACGCACACTTACGTGCACCTGGGTTCACACCCTGGGAAATAACAGGAAAGCTGTAACAGGAAAGTAACAGGAAAGTAACTTGACGTTGCAGTTGGAACGCGCACTTACGTGCGCCTGGGTTCACACCCTGGGAAAATAACAGAAAAGCTGTAACAGGAAATTAACAGGAAATTCACTTGACGTGGCCACGCAGAGCGCCTCTGGGGGGTGGGGTAGGGGGGGGGGCGTTTTGTGCTGCAGTGCCAGTGGGTGGCGGGCGGCAGGTGCCAGAGCATGCTAGGGCTCTAGGTAAACTCCGCCTTTCCTGTGCACCGCTGGTGCCCGTTCCTGGCACACTGACCTGAACCATCCTACTGCTGTATGTGCACTTGTGTAGCAGGATGTGTTGTTGGGTTTGGCTACATGCCTCAAGTCATGCATTCCAAGCCCACATGGAACTTGCTGTTGCAGATTACCAGGGCCAGCTGCCCTCTTGCACTGTGGTACCCAGCTTCCTTGCCTTCTTCCTATAGCTTGGGTTTACCTACTCTTGTCCAACAACGCGGTGGCCAGTTGGTTGTTGATAACCCTATGTAAGGGTGTGTGCCACTAGGGTTGCATGACCCACGCATGACCCATGGCCATCAGCCCACATATGCCCCTATCTGTTTGGGAAGCTCTATTCACCAGGAGCTCGCCAACACCACCAAGGTTTTGTTGTTTAGGGTACAAGGACTGTTGGGTGATTTTTCAAAAGTGGGGTTTACTAGTTAGCGTCCCTAAGACCAAGATCCTTGTAGTAGCAAAAACTGAACAGGA